>JAQQZW010000014.1:8395134-8406653 GCA_029814745.1 Zanclus cornutus | reverse complement strand
ACAAAGCAGCATAAAATGAAAGTACCTCAAAATTGTACTTAAGTATGGGGGTTGAGTAAATGTACTTAGTTACTTTTCACCGCTGCTAAACTTTCACCCCACACAACGACTTTCTAATATTCCAATAACTTCAACACTTTACACCCCAGAAATGAGTCACCGTGAAATATTGTCGTTTTAACTCCATTACATTCATCTGACAGTAATAGCTACTAGTTACTTGGCAGTTTCAGATTTTGGATACAAAACATATGATCAGCTCATAAAATATGATTTAGTTTTATGGATATCATGATGAGAATCCAACAGTTCTTAAAATTTATAAAAATAGCTCCATTTTAACAAACTACAACATGAAAATACATCCATTACTCACTTATGGTATTTGACTAACATATGTTTACATAAATATACTGTAACTCTCTGAAGGGATGACCAGCCTACTTTCACTTTTGACACTTAATATCATACTTTTTTTGAATGCAAAACCTTTACTCATACTGAAGTATTTTTACTTATTTATTCATTTTTGCTCCATTTGCTCAAGTGAATGACCTGAATACATCTCCAACAGCTGTTTTCTCTGTGCAGATGGTCAGCAATATTCAGTTCAATCCAACAGGGACTTGTCCGGGTGTTTCTTTTTTGTTGTTGTTGTTGCTGTTTCCTGGCCAGGTTTTGCCTTCTGAACACTAAAAATCACTGGATAAAGAAGTGACCCAGTGCCAATACGGGGTTCAGAACCGGTGTTGGTGTTATTTTTATGTTAGTGTTGGGATACTGGATAAAAACAACCCTTCTGTTGGTCGGTTTTCTACCATTCATGCCGGGTTAAATTAACTCAGTATTGAGCCCACACTGGGTCACTTTCAACCCAGCGTTTTTAAGTGTGTGGGGTAAACAACTCAGCACATCTAGTTTGGGCTCGCCTGCAACTTGTTTGAGCTTTTGGTGTTGTCTGCAGATGAGAAAAGCACTCTGAACCTGTGTTGGTTTACACAGGGCAGAGAGGAATGTAGAACCAGTGTGTTGACCAGAGACCAGTTCATATCACATCAGACTTTTTTTAGGTAGAGGAGTACATGGATTGAAGATGTTATGATTGCTTCCAAACTGTCATCGTTGTTGAGCAGAGTTTTCCAACGCTGAAACAAGTAGCTGATTATTCAGTTGGTTCATCTATGAAGTTATTTATAAAGCAATTTAAACCTTCTCAAAAGTGAGGATTTCATAGACTAAAGACATCTTAATCGATTTTGGAAATGATTGTTAGCTGCAGCTCTCATATCCACTGGTGGAAGAAGTATTCAGATCCTTCACTAAAGTAAAAGTAGTGATACCACAATGTGATAATACAACAGTTAAGGTACTCCTGTCTTGCAGAATGGCCCCTATTAGGTCACTCTATATCTGCTTAATCATGGATTTTAATATTTGAGCAGCATTTTAAGGGTGCAGCCAGTTGAGGTAGAGCTAATTGTAACTGTTATGTATTTCTTGTAACTATAACTGCCAGATAATGTAATGGAGTGAGTAAGTGCAGTATTTCCTTCTGAAATAGAGGGTAACATAAAATGGAAGTACTAAAGTACAAGTACCTCAGAATTGCACCTAAGTACGGTACTGCAGAAGGCCTATATGTAAATCTGACTTTCCACCAAACTTCTCACTTCCTTTCAGTCAGCAGTGAAACTCAAAGTAAAAGCAACAACACCACACTATAGGAATGCTTTGTTTCAAGTATGGTTGAAGCACAGTATACCATGATATGAAAATTGACAGTTATCATAACATGTTCATTTGCTTATCTGAGGTTTTGATGTCTACCATATTAGTACAGTGTTGCTGAGAGAAAGGAATTCTACCAAATTAGTGTTATTAGAAAAATATAGGACAAAATATTTGAATATATTAGACAGCTATCGCACAATAATATGGAAATCTAGTTCCAAGTAAAAGCTACTCATTAAAAAATGTACTTTAGGAAATGTAGCAGCATCAGAATGTACTGAAAGGACCAGAAGTACAAGTGTAGAATGACCCATTTTAACCTAAATTACATCATTGGATAATAATTCTTAATGCAATAATGTGTAAGCATCACTTTAGTGTTAATTTTAACCACTTTATGTGATACCGGGTTGCTTAATCCATAATAATACTTATGAATGTTTTTGTGGAAAATGTTTTGTATTAATGAAGTGAATTTGCAAAGTTACAACAGCTGCCAGATGAATGAAGTGGAGTGGAAAAACAATATTTTCCCACTTAAATGGAGTACAGCGGATTAGAGTAGGTACAACCACTTGAATAAATGTGGGTCTACTTTTTACTCTCCCCCATTGGCAACGGTGGAGTGGTTTGGCAGGGTTACAGCCATACAGGCTACGGGGCATGGACTCCTGAAGACAGAGTGCCATGAAGGGAGAGTATAGCATGACTCAAAGCGCTACTGTGGTCTAATGTGTGGTGAGGTTGCATTATATTAACATCACCCCAGACTGTCATGACTGGGGTTACTGCAGTTCAAAAACCAAAAAAAAAAACACGCACGCCATTCAGTACACAGCGTCTGACTCCCAACCGGCCAATCAGCGGCGAGTTCTTGACTTATGATCCTCCTTAGCCAATGGCGGAAGGTCGGGTAAATCACCTGTGCCAGCATGCAAACTGCCGTTTCACTGCCACGGGATTTTACAGTGAATGAAATCAAAGTATTATGAAACGCCACTCTAAGTTTACAGTTTACAGGAGAAAAAAGGGGAGACGCACACTTGGATGCATTCGCTAGGAAAAGAAACAGCAGCGAATGTAAAGCTAACCTGTGATGTACTTGTAGAAATCTTTACAAGTGCTGGCAGTAGCTCATTGTGTTTTAGTTGCAGAGCGATAAAAAGATAAAGCACACGCATTGCATTAAACGGAGAGCCACCTACCGTTCAAAATGTAAATTGGAAATAAAATAAAGCATCAAAAGTACTCAATGTCCCATTAAATTGTGTTGTGAGAAACGTATTATTGGATCGCACTTTTTAATGCATTCAGGTGTAGCAGAATATTAATGTAATTAGTTAAGAGTTTTACCTCCTTTGTATACTGTTGTGTAGTTTTGTTTAGAACAGTGCTTCATATTATATTTGTTTATCATGTGTTTTGTAAGTACAGCTGTCAAAAAACCGCACTTTCTTTATATACTGTAGGTAGGAACCCCTGGAAACATACTAACATGAAGATAATGGCTATCTGTTTCAGTGTAAATTCACATATCATCCTATATTACACACCAATATGTTTTTAAACACCCTTGAGTACAACCAGTGTAGTGGAGTGGAAGTTTGACAATACCATAAATGTTAAAGCACAGGTATCTTAAATTTGTACCTTTTTTTTTTTTTTACAAGAAATGTGTTCAAGAAATTGCTTACTGAATTAGCTCTAAATATCTTAAATATACAATAAAGAAAGAAAAAGCCAGTCCAGTAGCCTGTGACACCTTGTTTCATTTTAACTAGATCTCAAACTCATCATAAATGGTCAAGGTCCTCTCACTTTCTAATAAGTCACATATTTTACAATTACTATTTAAATGTCTAGCATGTGGGATTTAGTGGCATCTAGTGGTGAAGTTGCAGATTTGCATCTAAATTGCCCAAGTCTTCAGATAAACTACGATGGCCGCAAACAATCTCAAAAAAACACAAAAAGCCCAATCTATAGCAGTGTTTGGTTTAGTCCCTTCTGGGCTACTGTAGAAACATGGCGGTGCAACATGGCTGACCCCGTGGAGGAGGACCCTCTCCCTCTGTAGATATAAAGGACTCATTCTAAGGTGATAAAAACACAACAAATCTTACATTTAGGTAATGAAAACATAATTAAGACTTTTTTTATTCCATTTTTGTCATATTCTGCCAATAAATGAGATCAAGTTACAAGTTCCTTACCTTTTATGAAGCTAACAGCAAAATTTAGCTACAGTAGCTAAGATAGAACAAATGTCAGTCTTTTTATAAACCTTGGCACAACCAACTCATGTTATCATAACTTATCTATAAAGTGTTAGTTTTTTTTTAAGTCTTAAGTTACAACTCATTATTATATATGTGATGAATTCATGAGTCACTACATTTAAAAGGCAATAATCAAGTGTCAAGACCTTTGAAGTGAAATTTTATTTGAAAAAAGATACCGCAATGAGTAAAGTAAGCAACATGGATTGTATAAATATCTGTGCAACCAAAATGAGCACACTGAGGCACTTCACTGCCTTCTGCTGCCACGATAAACCAAACTATCCAGCTTTATGTCCAGCAAAACAACCTCAGAATATCATGATTTCATATGTCAGGTCATTTAAGTTGGTGTCATTGTATGTTCTAAACTAAAACAATTACGATTTTTAAAAACAAAGTAATTCGGAGTTACAAAAGTATAAGATGTAAGTAGCCTCGTTGGAAAGATGAGTGAAAGCATCTTTAACATGGAGGGTGAAGCACAGAGGTCAATTCATTTGCAGTCCAACATAAATTAATGTAGTTTTTTGTTGTTTTTTTTAAAGCTGCCATGAGAACTATGCAGTAAGTGAAGGGGTTAACAAAACAACATGCATACTGACGCAAATTAAAAAAGATTCAATCATTCACACAAGCCACCATGAAGTAACAGTGCTAACAGGGCTTATTTAACACAAACTGGAGAAAAACAAACAAACAGCATCTTGACAATCACTGTCTTCTGCAGTGCTTTGGCCCAAATCCCCTCATGGCACCATTACCCGGACACAATCTGTTACAGCAGATGAAGATAACAATCAGTATTTATGTTACAGTGTGTTTAAATGCTCTTGTTGCTTGTTATGAAATGATACACGCTCAGTAAAAAGTGTGTTAGTCTGCTTCTCCCTCGATACATTAACAGGCTAGATGGTAAGTGCAACCCAGATTTTATTCTCACGATTTCCACCCCTACAGAGGACGTAGGAGTAGCTCGTCCCAGATGTTTTGTTTCTGCAGTTAGAGCACTGCATGTGTTTGACCAACAATGTTTCGACAACTGTCGAACTGAGAGGAAAAATATGCAAGTTAAAGGTGTAACGTGGACTTTGAAAATACACCTACTTGTACAAACACCACCTTAATTTAATTTGCAGGGGAAAGTTGTTCAAAACTGAAAGGCAGGGCTGGTTTATTTTGTCATTATTTAATCCAAACCACAGTGTTGTAACCTTAACCTACAGCATTGTGTTTTTGTAGCCTAAACTTTGCCACACATGAAATGCAGAACAAAAGTCCTTCGTTATGCTATTTATCTTCTCCTTATAAAAAATAACAAAAGTAACAAAAACGTGATTAATCATGATTAACATTGAATTATGTTGTTATTAGTGCTGCAAAACCACTTATGTTGCTGTGTATTTTTGTTCAACAAAAAAATATTGTTTTCTTTTAAGAATGACAGTTTTTTTTTTTAACATAAACTTTGTGGGTCTATCATCTGTTCCTTGGCTTTAATTATTTTGTTTTTGTACATTGACCCAACCACATTCAGACACATTTTAAGCAGGTTGCTCATTCCATAATTTAGGTGCTGCTACTGAAAAGGTGCAGTCACCACTGCTGTTTAGCCTGGTTTTTGGGACAACAAGACACAGCTGATCAGTGGACCACAATGTGCCTGGGGGGTATAAACATGTAAGGGGTCTGAGTTGTACTGAGGGGCCAGCCCATTTAACGATTTAAAAACAATCAATCAATCTTAAAATTAATTCTAAAATGGACAGGGAGCCAGTGGAGAGAAGCAAGGATAGGAGTGATGTGATGTTGTCTGTTAAAACCAGTAAGAAGCCTAGCCTCTGCATTCTGGACCAGTTGGAGGCGGGAAAGAGACTTTTGGGGATACTGGAAAGGAGAGAGTTGCATTAATCTAGTAAGGAAGTGATCAAAAAGACTAGACAACTGTTTTTACATGTGGTTCGAAGGTTAGTGATGAGTCAAAAGTGACTCCTAGACTTCTGGCAAGGGCTGTATATTAGTAGACAATGGACCAAGGTTACTGTCTATGAGACTGGTGTTCGAGTGTGGGAAGTTGAAAAGTAGAATTTCTGATTTTGATTCATTGAATTGAAGAAAATTTTGAGCCATCCAACATTTAATATTGTTCATATAGCAAAAAACAGCAGCTATGCTTTTGTGGTCATCAGGTCTCAGCGGAAGGTATACCTGTGTGTCATCAGCATAACAATGGCAGGACAAATTGTGATGTTGAATAATTTGGCAAAGTTGGAGCATGTAAATAGAGAATAAAATTGGACCTAAAATCAAACCTTGCAGTACTACACAGGTAATATGAGAGACAGATGGTCTGTAGTTACCTGTGGTGACTGCAAAGGTTCTTCCTAAAAGATAACAATGAAACCAATCGAGAGCCGTGCTCATGACGCCCACCCAGGTTTTAAGATGTTCTATTAAAATTGCATGGTCTACTATATTAAAAGCTGCGCTTAAGTCTAAAAGAATTAAAATTACACTCTCTCCTCTGTCAGCAGCTTAAAACAAGTCATTACCTTGAGAAGGGCAGTGTCAGTGCTATGTAATGCTCTACAACCTGATTGGAACTTTTCAAAGACATTGTTATGATGCGTAAAAGTTAAAAGCTGGGATGACACCACTTTCTCTAAAACTTTAGATAAAAATGAGAGTTTAGAAAATCTCTAAAATTCTAAAATTGTTAAGAGCAGATGGGATCAAGGTTTGGTTTCTTTACAAGAGGCTGGACCACGGCATGTTTAAAAGCAGATGAGAAGTAACCATTTGAAAGTGAACTATTGACAATCAGTACAATACTGGGCCCAACTTTGCCAACAATGTCTTTGAGAAATCAGGTAGGAATATTGTCAAGGGTGCATGTGGTTGATTTCATCTTGGATATTATTTCAGTTAAAAATGACAGTGAAACAGGTTCAAAATCGCAAAATAATTGTTGATGTCCCTACTGGTGTGCAAATACCGCCAGGAAGGGTAATCTGCTGTCAAATATTGATGACTTTGTTTTAAAAGAAGTTTAAAAATGTCTCACGTATCTCTTGTGAGGCATCAGTAAAATGGAAGGGGGAGGGACTGCTGAGTGTTACACTTTGAATAAAATTCTCGAGTTTGATTGGTTTGATAAGATAAAGTTAGAATAAAAGCAAGCCCTTGCGTCTTTAACTGCTGTTTGGTAATTTTTCATTGCATCTTTCCAGATATCGTGAAATACTGTTAAACCTGTTTTGTTCCAGTTTCGTTCTTTTCTTCTGCACTTTTCCTTTTAATTCTCTGATGGATTCATGTGGCCATAATTTTTGATCATGTAGGGGGCAACAGAGTCCAGGGTAGTCTGACAGATGTTAATAAAAACGGAGACCAGCTCCTCTGCATTAAAATTTGAGTTAAAAGCAATTAAAGATGCAGCAATAAAAAGCTTGGAAAACAGATGAGCAGATGAGGAGTTAAAACCGATGAACAGGTGTACTGTGCTGGACAGATAAATATGACAAAACTGCACTGAATAAAACTAGTTTGTGATCTGACTCCCAGATATCCTTTGTCTCAAAATTATAGGGGCTGAGACAGTATAAAAACCAAATCAAGGATGTGGCCTTTTGAATGTGTGGGTACATGAATTGCCTGAGTGAGGTTAAGAGTCCAAGGTATCCATAACATCAGTGCTAAATGTCTGAGAATGACAACAGACATGAATGTTAAAATCACCTAAAATGAGAATTTTTTTCATACTTAGACATAAACAGGAATAAAAATTCTTGAGTAAAAACACTATTAGGTTTAGGCAGTCTTTAGATAATTAAGATTAAAACTGGGGGTTTTGGAGTGAACCCAGACTAAAAAAAAAAAAAAAAAAAAGGAAAAGAAAACTTTATTCAATAAAAAATTGTACGACAAGAAAATATTTTTGTTACTGACCTGGTAGAAAATTGTGGTCACTTAGAATTCATACATTTAAGAAGAAATATGATTTACAGAGTTATTGTCACAGTCTGCTCTCCCCCTTACCTGCTGCTCTGGTATTTTTCCATTCACCCCACCTCTGCTCCACTCTGCCAGTCAACCACTCTCACCTCATCAGATCATTCCTCTCAGCTGCATCAAGCCGATATATATGCTTCTCCTGCCTGTTCACTCATTGCCATATTGTTCTTCGCCCTTCCATGCAAGACTCTCAAGCATTCTTACTTGGACTGAGCTCTCATTGCCGACTCTGCCTGCCTCTGACCTGCCTGCCTCTTTGTTCTACCGGTAAACGACTCAGCCTTCTGTCCCTGACTATGAGCTCTGCCTCACTACGTCCTGGTTTTTGTCTGCCTGACCCCGTGGCTGCCTGGTGTGCTCCTGCATCGATTACCCAGTGTAAGTTTCCCTTCCATCATTCCTGTGGGTTACACAACATCAGAGAGTCCTGCTGTGTTGTCCCCTCTGTCACTGTGAGTGCATCCGTTTTCCTGATCCTCTGCCTGGCTTCTACTGACCTTCTGTCTGCTCCCTTCTGGTTCGCCTACCTCGCTGACAATTCATCTGGTTTTGATCTATTGCTTCATTGACTACGCCCCAGCCTACTCCCTCATGGCTCCGGACTCCCCCCAAGCTCCTAGAGACTGATAATCTGCCTAAAAAAACTGAACTTGGCTGCATTCCTTCTGTTACCCTTCATACCTGCCGTAATCTGCAGTAAAGGTCATTACCAACTCTACCTGTGGTGTTTTGTGCTGCAACTGAGTTCTACCTCCACCCACTACAGATTCCTTTCTGTTTGCTAATGACTGATAGCCTTTGATGGCTTCTTTTTGGATACTGTTTGTGTGCTGGTCAAAGTTGAGTTATTGTCCAGTGTCACTCCGAGGTATTTGAAACTGTGCACCATTTCAGCTGTTGGTTGCTGGTTTTTGATTAGAATGGGGTGCTGAGGAGAGGGGAGACCAGTTATTTCCTTTGTCTCGCTGACATCGAGGCAAAGAGGTTATCATCACACCACTGAATGAAGTGTGCAATGGTGTTGTGATGGCTGTGTCGTCTGAGTACAGAGGGCTGGTACAGTTGTTGGTGTTGAATGGTGTAGAAGACCTCGCAAAGTAGCCTGGGCAATCCAGGTGCTGGATGAGAAGATGCAGCAGGCAGGCCACAGCACCCTTTGCACCACTCTTAGGCTTATGGTCAACTTGGAGAGAATCCAGTTGTGGGCTTACAACTGGTAGAGTGATGTTCAGCAGCTGTTTCTTCGGGCCCTTCATAATTATAGAGGCCCCCGGGACTTGCTTAACTTGCATTGGGTGAGCTGGCACTGTACCTCTTTATTACCTCTCTTTATTCTGTTAAAAAAAATCTTTACATTACTACAGCAGTCAGAGACTGAACATCTTTTGCCATCATAAACAGCATATATATTACATGTCATAGTTGTAGTCATGTATGTACAATGGACTGATTTACATATTGAAGTATACTGTGTAGCATCACAAAAAAGTTTGAGTGAGATGTGAAGACTCTTAAAATAATATCTGTAGGTCTCCAGATGTAAGCCCTGATGGTCTCTAAAATAGAATAATGAAAGCTATTGTATTGTAATTCTTTCCCGTTTTGATCAATTTTTGATTTATGTAGTTTGAGAGGAACAGGTCAAGTCAGCTGATTAATATAAAGCAGCAAACTGATAATTCAATATGAAGTTTAAAACATGAACAGAAATCAGACTACATGTATAACATTTTTGTAGGCTATCATGTCATAATTAAAGCGACTGCACAAACTGATGTATGGGTTTGACAACATTTTACTAAATCAGAATTAGATCTCATGCTATCGCCTGTTCTCGTCCACTTTCCAGGCAAAGTGCATTTTGTCACAAACGAGCCTGTTGTGTTGAATTCTTTGTTTCAGTGTTGTTTGCCCAACATGTGCCCGCCCATAAAGGCATGTAAGTGTGACGGTCAGAAGTAGGACCCAAAAGAAGCACAATTTCCAATTCATCAGCCCTCTTCTCGGTGGTGGGGAAAGCACAAACAGTTTAGCAAACAAACATGGCACTCAATAACAGGGGCGTAATCAGAGTAACCATACAGGTCAAAAACAGGAGATCAGGAGCAGTAAAACGCCAAGCAGCCACAGACAAAAATAGAAAACAAGCAGGACCGACGAAGCTTGAATTCATAGAACAGAAGGCTGAGACGTTACCAGGGTTTGGGTGAGATGCAGGGGTCAGGGGCAGACAGGGTCGACAATGGGGAATATGTCCAGAGTTAAGCGCTGGAAAGTTGTGCATCTGCAGAGGAACAGTCTGGCAAAGAGTGTAGGGAGAGTGGAGCTTATAAGGGAGAGTGGACAGGTGTGGTGAGTGGAGTTGATTGCAGTGAGCAGAGCAGGGAGGGATTGACTGGCGGGAGAAAGAGTGATCCAGGCTGTGTTCGTGGTAACAGGTGAGGTTAAGCAGTATAAGCCGTGACATGTAAGCATGGAAATTACTGATGTTGCAATGCTTTTTATAAATTTTTTGACTTGTGTGAATGAGTTTGGTCGGTGGAAAAAGTATGTTCAAGGTTATCTTTCATTGCTGGTGCTCATCAAAGTGATAGGCAAAAGAGACTTTCGGTGATGTCTTACACTGATGATCTGACTTTAGATACAAGCAACTCAGATCTTGAAGATTTTAACAAAAAATTGTAGGCTTTGTCGTTTATAATTGGATGGTATTTTCTTTCATGGACTCTTGATTTCATTTCCTCTGCCTTATTTTGAGTTAATCTAATCCTGAGTAAGTTCTTCTTAGTCATAAAAACTATCCCTTAAGTACATTTTTCTTCGAGTGTTTTCAATGATTGCTGTTATGGTGAAGGAGCATATTATATTCCATAGGCTTCCTGTAGATTGAGGTGTGAATGTTCTTGTCCTGGTGTATAGAGATGGCAAGTTGATAGTGTTGAGGTTATACTTCATTGTGAATTTTAGAAAAGAGCTGCTGGAATTTACATATGTCTGAAACAGCTCTTCCATTGTGCCATTCCAGAATATCAAGATGTCATCAAAAAACATTTTTCAGTTTTATCTTTGTTCTGTATGGATTTGCATTTATATTGTAGTTTACATCTTCCTCCAAGTGTGCCACCACCAAAGATACATATGCTGGAGCAGCTGCTTCACCCATCACAGTCCCACTTGTCTGTAGGAAGTAGCACTCCTCGATTAAGTAATTGTTTGTAAAAACTGAGTTGAGCATCTTTTGTAACAGTTCACTGGAGAGAAGATTTTTGGGGTCTCTTAGAGAAAATATTTGGAGATTGAGGTAATGCCTATATTATTTTGAATGCAGGTATATAAACTTTCCACACTGTAGAGTTATCTATAGTGTAATTGTCAAGACAATTAAGCACACCTTTCGTGTCTTTCAAGAAAGAAAGTATGGATGTTACCAGATCTTTCAGAAAAGTCCATAAACTTTGATACAGATTTAGTAACATATTTTATGCCTGAAACTGT
>JAQQZW010000014.1:7918434-7929265 GCA_029814745.1 Zanclus cornutus | reverse complement strand
GGTTTTCTAGGTAATGTTTATCAGTGTTTCTCTCAAAGGACATGACTAATCTGTGTCTCATAGTTCATATCTTTACTGGCAGTGCTGATGATGGAAATTAGCAGTCATCAATATGAATAATCATCTTGTAATTAACTCCTTGAGCATGCCAATTATCCATTAACACCCGCTGCTGTCACAGCAATGGTTTGGCAGGTATGTAGCCGTATTCAAGGTACTCTGACTTTACTTTGGAAAAACACAGTCTTCAAAAGAGAAAGCTGCACATTACTTAAAAATGTCCTCATTTGCTGCTGGAGGAAGTTTGCAGTTGATTTGAACAAATGCCTGTCGTTAGGTAATTGGAGTAACTGAGATGGTGTTCACTAAAAAGAAGTCTTTGTGTGAGATTGACTCATCTTTTACACTACAATGGCTATTACCCAGTGAGGGCCAAATGGGCAAATCAAGGTTGACATGTGAAATCCCCTGTGCCCAGATCAAGCTGTTCGCAGACTTCCAAGGATCACAGCAATGGAATTTCAGAGCAAGAATTTCCGATTGGGCATCGGTCTGTTTGTACATGCAGCGTGTGCTGCACATGTCGCTGTCATACAGCCAGGACTGCCTTCACAAAAAGTGAACACCCAGAAGTGAAACAGGCACAAAGAACACAAAGGAATTTTCATACTGTGGATTCAGACGTTTGCTTTTACAGCATGTGACGTTGGACATATAGTTCAGCAGCAAAGTATATTTAATCCATAAAGGAAGCTGGCTTTGCACTGTATAATCCTGCAGCCTGATAGGCCGATGTGTGAGACACTGAAGACCATCAATCACATGCTCCAGGATTTCTTAGAAAAGCCAGAGACAAAAAAGATCTGCATCCAAAATTCACACATGCATGAGACAATTTATGTTTGGTGCATAAAGCAAACATAGCTTGCTACCAAATTGATTCCTGCCGTAAAACTAAAGCGTAGAAGTTATTTAACAAGACGGAGGCAAAGTAACTGGTAAGACCAGTTGGTGTTATATTCACAGTAACTCTATACAGCAATAAAACACATGTTCATCTTCTTGTGGCCACAAATGCCTTTATTTAGAATCATCTTGGAATCAGACAGATACTGTAAGTCCACAGGCATTCTGAATGAAGCGATCACAGCATATTAGGGACAACTTGGCCCTCAAAGCAATCCAAAGGATCAAGGTTAGCAAGATGAAAAAAATAGATGGGTGTCTGCCATGTTGCAAAGCCCTAAATCATTATCAACATCTGCATGCAATCCTTTGCAAGAGGACCCACACGGGAACACAGCATCTGGATTCAACAATAATGTGTCATAGGAATGACAAAACAGACAATCAAAGCCTCGTTTGTTGCTATCTAGGCCACTTGCCATGTTACTGCTTAGGCCCAAAAGCAATCCTGGGATCAAAGTTTAGTCAGGCTATGTATATCACAAGATCTTACTTCACATCTGGTGGTACAGTTCTGAAATACTTTAGATGTATGATTTACTCATGTTATAATGTTTATGTATTGTATGCTGTCAGACAAAGAGCTCCTAGCCTTTTTAAATTGACACGCAATGAGTATTTGAGGAAACATTTAGAGCACTGTGCAAGAATCTTAACTGAAGTGTCATAATTTGAAATATTAAAGCGAGAAGGGGTAGCTTTTACTGAACAGTGACCCTTGTGGCAAAAATGTTGATTGCAGCATATCAACACGTTGGATTTCTAGTCTGAAAAATGCTTTTTTTGGCATATCCACACAGCGAATAATTTTTATTTGAATGACATGGTATCCACCTTGGAACAGTTTTCAGTTAGCAATATTTGTGTGAATGGGACCACAAACAGGAAATGACAAACAAGTCTTGTTGTGAGGTGAGGCGTGTTAACTCATTGCTGTATTTTCATTGATAAAGCCATTGAAATAGTCTTCTGTGACATTCTACAAAATACTGTAGTTCCTAAAATAAAAGCCGGGTCTCTAATAATGGGACATAGTCAACATGTACAAGTAAAGGCATGCACCAAACAAAGGATGAGGGAAAAACAAGGGTGAACATACTCCAGGTGCCTGTTACATGGTGTGCATGCAAGGTAAGCATAATGTACATTTCTTTTACCCTAATTTATTAAATGAAACAATAAGAACATGCTATTTTGAACACTTTGTTGTTCTAGATTTCTAATCTTAACTGTTAAAGTTGCATTTCAGTCACTGCAGGAGTATATGTGTTTATGTCCCAACCAAACTGTATTTGTAGTATTAAAAGCATAATCCCACAAGAAAACTTTAACAGGGATATAGGGAGCAGATTAGGAAACAAGTAAGTGTCATGCTAACATTTGACGAAATATATACTTATCAAACAGAGTGACTATGAAATAAAAGCCTGCCTCATACATAGGCCTAGTGCCAGTTGAGGCTAATAAAGGCCTCAGACATTATTTGAGGAAATACAGCATTAGAAGAGTAACACACGTGGAGAGGAGTCATAGAGTCAGTGAACTAACTTGATATTGTCATATACCAATGTCAATGTAAAGTTTAAGAACATTAGTTGAAAAAAGCTACCATAAGCTACTGTACCAGACTACAAGGTTGTAACAGCAGATCTCGTCATTGTTTTTAATTGAGCTACAGGGTATTTTATTGACTATTGGTTCAGCTTTTCAATTTGAAACTTGGACTTATGTCTTCTTCCAGAAGTGACATAGTCCTGCGTAAAAAAGAAAAATCACTTAACAACTCGATGTGGCAGACTCCATCCTCTGAATCATTGCACATCACCAGCTGCACAACAACCCACGCTACAATTTCTACTTTTCAAGAGCCCAGACTTTCAAAAATTCAAAAGCATTTTATCCAGCTCAGCCTCTGCAGCTTGACTGTGCACACGTTCCAAGCTGCGATATCTGAGCGGAAGCATCTTATTTCAAAACATTTCTGTTTAGCGTCTGATGGGAACAATGAATGTGCTGTTACAACATCTGCTGAATCAAATTTGGATTGCTGGTCTTAGAGACCCAGTTTAATGAGTTCTCTATTGTTTCGGAATGTGTCTATGTGGCAGGCACTGAGGTTCCGCTGCACCCTCAACAATGGCGTAATAATTGGAGGCTAAACAATTTTGTAAATCTGAGTGACAGAGCTGTATAATTTTTGCACTGTTGAAGCAGAAAGAGTGTGACCCTGATAAATCAGCTGCTACCAGGAGACGCTGAACAAATTTTGAAAACAGATTGGTGTTTAGTCACAGTTTCAGTCGTGAAAACATGATTTTGTGAGCCTTTGCCTTCCAGGTTTTGACTGTGTGGGCGTTTTTTTTGCCAAGCAGTTCGGCATGGAGTTCCCATTTTCCAACATGCAAGAATATATAACTTTCTGCTCCCGTTCCCAGGTGTCAAATTAAAAATGTAAGCCTCTCTCACTGTCTCTTTAGGTTCCTTACCATAGCTTCAACATAACTTCACAGTTGGCCACTACAGCAACTCTTAACCTGCCAGCATTATTAAATACAGTTTCTCTTTATGCTAGAAGTGACTGACACTATGTAAATAAGTCTAATAAAGGCAATGTCAGCACGTTCAGAGCTTTGGAAAGTCTGAGGTCAAAGCACATGTGCTTTGCCCCGAATTCTGCAGGTTTAATCTGTCATGGTAATAACAGGAACCCTACTGGGGCATCCTGGCTACAGTTTAACAAACATACTGTGATCCATGGAAACCAAACACAATGCTTCATAGGCAAAAAGGACATCAGTGCCTCTGTGGCTTGACTCCATTTCAGAGCATCACTTTATAATGACAGACTTTTCCTCTGAGGGAAAATATGCCTTCTGATAACCCTTCCCCCTTCCAAAATATTTGTCATCTTTCAGAGTTTGTTTCTTTTTCCCATCCTAACGGCTCCCGTGAAAGCGGAGAAATGATCCCTGCACATTGGAGGGAAGATTAATTTTTATGAGATCATGAATTTCCCACAGCAAGTGAGAGTGACATCGATTATTTACTCACCCTCTTTTATCGAGCTGTATTGTCCTTCCCCTTCTGAGATGCTGTTTGGGGTTTTCAGGGTCTTCTTGTTCTTCTCTGCCTTTTTGTTAGCTGTTTTCACTAAAGAAGGAAATGTAATTAAGACAGGAACAGAAATAAAACTTTTGAATTTTTGAAAGGGGCTTTGATGGGTCGAATCACATTTAAATCTACTGATTCATTGCTGTCAACAGAGAGAGGGAAAAGCAAAAAGCTTTAGCTGGATTCAGTCCTACACATATGGATAGATTCAAGATTGGGGACTGAACCAACAGACAATCTCTGGGCACAGAATTTGAAAACTTTTAACTCTCGTGCTCCCTGAATTCAATTTCATTATATCTCTCACAGTAGCTCAGCCACTGCTTTTTTCAATTTGCACTGTTCTTTAGCCTAACATGATGGTACTATATATATGATAAATGCCTAAAGGTTCAAATCAGTCATAGAAAGACTCAGGATGGGGGCAGGGAGTCACATTGCAGCAACTGAAGATGGAATAGAGGCGTGTGCTTTTTATTTGACAGAGTGTCAGGTCAGGATAGGCCCCACGTGATAACAATCCTTCTCACATCTGAAAGTCTTTATCCTCGTCTCTTTGTGGGGACAGGTTAAATCCTCGGCAATGCTCCGAGCTGCATATGTGGTTCAGCACAGCAGATATGGAAGGCTCTGAGATATGTTCGTTTAAAAGTTGGTGAGGTACAGGCAATACTCATGACCAATTTAGGCTGTTCAGAGGAGTAATAACCCAATAAACAGATCACATGTATGTCCTGTATTAAAAATTCTACTCAATTAAAAACATTTAAGCAGTAAAATGCACTTAAATATCAAAAGTTTAAGAGTTTTAAATTGTGGGGGCTTTAACATGTATCAATCAAAGTAAGAACACAAAATGTGAGATGCAAGGTTTTCTCACACTGCTGACTCCACATGGTAATGGATGAAAAACTTACAACACTGAAAAAATTATTTTTCCAACCATGAGATAATAGGAAAATCAAAAGTTTAAGTAAATTAATAAAGTCCTGTAAATTAGAGATACAAGGTATGTTTTGGACCATTGAACTATTTTAATGCTTTCGGATCAGTTGAATGCCTACATGCAACTTTACAGTTTAAGAAAGTTCTTCTACCTCTTTGCCTATCTGAACTTTGTAGATACAGTCAAATTTAATTGTGTCACGGAGCTTAAATAAAGCAGAGATATATGTTTTTCTTAAAACCGTTGAATATGTACTTAAAAAAATCTCCGTAAAGGAAATACTCAAGAACCAGCACCTCAAAACAGTTCTTAAAGCTACATTAATTTATTTTTGTTTTTTTAATCTATTTGTCACTTTGTGGCAACAGTGTAATTACAGCTTGGACACATTAACATCTTTTAAAACTGTTATGGCAAACATATTAGCAAGCGAATGCCTATTACTGTCCGGCAGCCGCAGAGCCACATAAGCTTTAATTTGGGTATAACATGTTTTTGGCTATCTTGGGAAGGTATATCCAATTATCACTCTTTTTAGCTCTATTTTGGTCTCCACCAACTCAGGCAAGAAATATCTGACACAGCTAGCTCTAGCTGCTAAATTCTTCAGTAGCTAGTTGCTAACTTTGTTTTTTTGACATTCTGATGCTGAGCAGGCAGTGCGCAGTGGGTTTATCAAATATATTAGCTGAAAACAGTTTTGTTACTCTTGTGGACCGTATGACCAAAACAATAAGCTGAGAGGTGCTAAAATGCTCTGCAGAGCTGAGGAGGACTGTAGATTAGGCTCATAATTCTCTGTGGGATCGTTGTGATTGACTAGTTTCACATTCTAAATAGTCATTTGATCCATTGTTAATATGTAAATATTAATTTAGTGCAGCTCTAAGTACAATGCTTCGTTGAGCTATTAGTTGATTCTCCTCTCTGCTTAAGGCAGGGGAAGTAACTCCCTTTTTGTTCAACTAACACAAAGTAAATAATTATACTTCAAAGTCCTTGCAGTCTGTATCATGGGCCTATAAAAGACAAATAAATTTTGTTAATATGATGTAATATGGTGAAGATAAAACAAGCAACTCTGAATGACTTTTTCAAATTTCACTGTTATCACTGTTATTATTCCTTTAGTCCCACCTGCAGCAGGTATCCCTGCTGAGACACGTGAAGCCAGATGCCTGAAACATGAGGTCATTGTCGACACAGCTGCTCTAAATTATCTGCCACCAACCATCCAAAGCCCTCACGCCTGTTACTGTCCTCCAAACGCCTGGCAGGATCTCAAACATACCTACAAACCTGCTACTGCATGTGCTGGGAGAGAGCTTTGAGCTCTACACTTCTATGTTAATAGGATAGCACTGCTCACTCTCACTCCTTTTGGGAAAACGTGGATTCCACGTGTTCTGGCTCCTACATGTAATGCAGTCCTGACCTCTGCCGTGCTTGAGGCTGTTAATCCTGCTGTTGAGCAGGAGCCAAACAGAGACACAGTTCTGATCTATGCATACGAGGGAATGAGGAGGAGGACTACCTGTGGAGGTCATTGTTGTTGTTTTATCTCTGCATGTCCATCACCACCTCAATTGAATTCAGCTGCTCCTCTTAAATATTCTGTTCAGACTCATCATCACCGGTGTGAATGTGTGGGGCACTTTAGCTAACTGAAAAAGTAACTTTCTAAATACTGTGCTGCAACTTTCAACCTTTAGCTCTCTGTTGTGCTACATATTTCAGCTGAAAAGCAACAGCTGAGACAGAAAGCCACAAAAATGTTTTTCTCATGATATTTTTTGTTTTAGCATTTATTTCCAAAGCATACTCTCTCTTTTCCTCAACATACAGTGCTGTCATATTTATTGTGTTAAAAAAATCCATTAAAACTTGCATTAAAAAAGCTCAAATGATTAACCATACACTGTCATCTAGTGGTAACATTGACTCATATGTATATATCAAAAGTTTCAGCACAACTTTAGTTTTTTAGCTTTAATTTTGCAGCCAAACAAAACGCTACTGTCAGAATAATCCATATAGCTGATTAATTGTCCATAGCAATGAAGAGATGATTTTGTGAAGGATTTCCATGGCAAAACAAAGTTTTGTTACTGTGTACACAAGAAAGCTAAAACTTTAAAGCAACACTTTCTAAGTTGTCCTTCTAAGAGATGGCAGAGGTTTTACCTGATTTTGTATCAGCGGTTTTATCCGTCTGCCTGCTGCTGTCTGCCTTTCCCTTGGGCATTTTCTTGGCAGGATTTTGGCTTGGGTGCTCATGTCTCATGTCAGGCATCGAGGCCACAGGCTTCTCCAGCATTTGGACCTGGTTGTACTGGTTTCTTGTCAGCAGCTCCTGCATGTAGTAATCCTCATCCTCACTGGCAGAGACATAGCTGATGTCTGCAAGCCCCACGAGGAGTCCCAGCAGAGCCAGGGGGGTCAGGAGGCTGAGGTGCTGTCTTGTCATGACCCGGGGGATTATCTCCAGCTGAGAGTCCTGATGCCGTCTCCAGAGGAGCCTGCTGCTGCTGCCGGGCCGCGTCCCATCAACTGCTTCCCTTCCTCTCCCTTCCCACTCTAACACGGAGAGTTCACAAAGTTCTCAGAGCGCTCCAAGTCACTGACGAAAGCAGCGGAGCCAGAGGGTCCATGGACGCCTCAGCCTGGGAAAAATGCAGTGAGGGAGGGAGAAACACAGAGAGCAGGAGATGAGGGAGAGGAGAGGGAAGAGGCAGGAAGACAGACGGTACAGTCTCTCCTTTAGATGCTGGCAGGTGACTCAAAAACAAATTGTATTTACTTTTCCCTTTTAGATTCAAACCAGTCGAGGCTGCTGACCCAACGCAGGGTCATTTTATTAGTGTGGCTAGAAGTGAAATAAGGATAGAAACCTCTCTGGGAAAACATACATCGACACATTCAGGATCTGCTTTCATCTCCATCTCCTCCCACTCTGTCTGGGGCAGGCACAGCTTTAACTAGAGGAAAATTTTTTCTTGCCTGTTGCGGGGGAATCAGCCTGGTACTCAAACAACTATTAACAACTTTGCAATTCTGTGTGTCCAAAGGAGAAGCAGGGGCGAGTTTCCTGATCCACGTAGGGGTGTGTTTAAAATCCAAACTGGCACAAAATATGCATTCCCAAACAAGCATTAACAGTTATACAGCTGTTCAGTAAAAGTGCACTTCATATGTTTAGTGTCAGCTAACACCACATGATATCCCCTTACCAGAAAGGATAATTAACTTGTTGCTCCTCTTCAAGCTGCCTGATTTGCTGAGGCTGTTCTTGTTTCAGCCAAGACCTGTTTGGACCCTGCAGTAATTTACACATTAACAAGCGGCTGCAGTATAACCGAGCAAACTCTTCGTGGAGCGTCCAGGCATGTTCCAACGCAGGGATGGAGCGATGCCCTGTGTGTCACAGCTCATCACATCAGCACTGTCTGTTCCTCATGAAGCTCTTTCTCTTCTTTTTCTCTCTATCACACACACACAAACACGACCACAGCAGTCGATGGAGCCTCACTTTTGCAGGAGGACAGCAACAAATCCCAAAGCCTGCAGTCAAACTGAAACACTCCTTATTTAAACTAAATTTTGTCAGCTAAAAAGATTTGGCTTTAAGTTAAATTATAACAAAAAGGGACCCCAATGTGTTAGGAGTGTGCGAAACCTCCAGCCTTGGGCTTTATAGATGTAGTCATAAAGAGAAGTAGAATTTCGTGGAACCATTAGCACCACTAATAAGTACAGCTTTTGACATTTCATTAACCTGAGGCAAGACAAACTAAATCAAAGATAATCCCTTAACAAGCCTGCTGCCCAGTTTAAATGCACTGCTTCATTACACATCACTGATGTGTATGGACATTGCTTACGTAAAAAAGTCCAAAAAAAAGGTTGTATGGAACCCAAAGTTTCCACCTGAGACTGAGAGAGCTTCTGATCTGAATGGTGGCTAAAGGAGGCTGAGGCTGCAGGCTAATCACAGAGGAAAATGATCTGGAGTGGGTGGACAGCTCGATGCTGAAAGACTCCATGCTCGACTGGCACAGTCTTTCGCCAGCGAGGCAGGCATTCGCTGCTCGCTCGCCCACTTCTCATCCAGACAACACCCATCCTAATGCGTCTGGGAGGAAGAAGGAGGGAGGAAACGGAAGGAGGGATGAGACGCAGCCAAGAGAGCTGAAGCGTTTTACCTCAAAGGCTTTGAGACATGAAATATCCTTCCTCCCTACACACCTCAAAACAAGTGTTGGTGTCAGGTTTCTCTGAATGCATGACTACGCTGTAACTGCGATGCCTCTGGAGACAAGTCTGTATTACAGGAGCGATTACTTTATGGCATGGTAAAGAATTTGTATAACAGCCCCTGAACATGAGCATCTTTCTGTCTGTTAATCACAATTTAAAGATGGTTATGTAACAGATTAGGCAGTGCTTGCAATTCAGTTTGGGCTTAAGGATGGGGACTTAATGAGCTCTGTGGTGCAGCTCACTCCTAGGAAGAGTTTGACCAGGATCTTAACTCTCAATCTGTAATAAGTTCCATTGTCCAATTACAAAATTTATCTATCTTTTTCTTTATAGATATCAAAGTGTTAGGCATCAAGGTATTAGTGGCTTCCTGTTCAGACTACTGTAGCTGAGCTTATTCTGCCCACAGTCATACATTTCTTTCCTGCCTTTGCTTTAAAATTATGCAGCAACCAGAACCCTATTAGCATCTTCATACAGGTTACTAGTGCATTTTAGAGTGGATTTTTAAAACTTTTTCTACAGCCCGTCTGGTAGTTCTAACAAGTCCTTTGGGGTCAAAACATGATTCATATGGATGTCGTCTGATCTGTCGCATATGGTTAAGGTTTGGTTAAGTTAATGCAACTAAAAACCACTCAGTGAAGGTTCATAAGGGGAAAACCATCTCTGAGAATATCCCCATTCCCATTTATATCCAAAAACTTTCTGTTGCAATGTAATCATAGCGTGCCCTTTATGTCCAAAGTGGATTATTTCCTGGAGGTGGGCATGTTATATGCATTTACTTTCATGCAGGAACCCAAAGTTCAAATCCCATTAAAGATCTGCAATTAAAATTTGCTGATAGAGTTACCTAACACAACCATTCCCTTACCGTAACTGTGCCATTAATGCAGAATTTTTAAATATTGGCACTGGGCCTAAAAATATATTGTAATTAATCATAATAGATTGCGGACATTCTCATCTGGCTATAAAGTTGAAAGGTCATGGTTATTGTTTAAGAAGAAACGCACATGTTGACCGTTGAAAGGAGACTGAAGTCAAATGAAACTTTCACCTCTAGAGGTTTCATACTTTGACAGCTTTGCACTACATGCACATTCTTCCTCTTTGGAGAGAAGACAGTCCTTATTATCATGACCACAAGAATCTGTTTGACAGGAAAACATAAACATAGCTATGGCCAAGCTTTTAAACAAACAACCGATGCTGAGGACAAACGGTGACTGCACCTCGAAGCAAAGAGAGTTTGGAACAATCCACTGTGTGTGGTTCTTAAAATATTTATGTTTTATTTTATTTTTTTTTTACAAATTTTACAGACTTCTTTTACCAAGAATGATCCTTCTGTTGCTTTGATTTTGTTTTCTTATGTTCTTGTTGTTGTTTGCTTTGAATAATGGTTTAATAAATGCTCCATAAATAAATTATTAATGTTGCTGTTGTTGTAATTAATGTTGTGCAAATTTCCAAATTAACTAAACCCTAAATTCGTTTAGAACAAAGAGAAATAGGGACCATATTTATCTTCTTCTGGCTGAG
>JAQQZW010000014.1:7894079-7905146 GCA_029814745.1 Zanclus cornutus | reverse complement strand
ATCAGCAGATTAGTTCAGATATTTGTTAGTGGCAGCTTTAGTATAAACCACTTTTCAACTGCATTTTATGTCCTCATTGAAAAGTTGTGTCCTGCTTTGAAAAGATGCTTGCATTTTCGTTGACAGTAAACAAGACTCTCGCGTGACACTGACAGTACAAAATGTAGAGTAATGTGAGGAGAAAACATTATGAGATAACTTCCCAGACTCCTTCAAATTCTGTAAGAAAACAATAAATGGTTAAAATGCTCAGTGTCTGCGAAGCCAAAGTTACTTTTTACAATCAAATATATGTTTTGTATTAAGGTCTGATCTGTTTTTCACCGATTGTTTATAGTAATTCATATTACCATATAAACTCCTCAGCTTGTTTTTTCCGAAAATCAATTCTTTTTTTTATCTTCTTCATATAATAGCTTCTAAACTGAGGCTGGAACTATCAGACACAGCATGCTCCAAGCACACATGCAACAAGTCGATAAAATGAAAGATTCCAAGGCAAGTGCACAAACAAACAAAACAAAAACAAAAAACAAGAGTAATTATATCTCCAGTTTTGAGCAAAATTGTGGAATGACTGAATCCACATAGTGACTGTACTGGTGCTTGTAACGAGTCTGGGGCTGTCGTTTCTCATACAATTTGAGAGCAGAAACTTTATCAGTCTGTGCTAAGAAATGATATCCAGGATTCATTAGGCTGTCTGTGCCTTCATTATCCTCTTATCTGTGGAGGGATGCTGTGATGTATTTGGTGAGAACACAACATGGGTCTTATCTGCCTCCCTTCCTCTGAGAAAGCGATGATGGCCAGGACTTATCTTCTGTGATGACAGCAGTGAGAGTGAAACAGTATCACTGCTAATGCTGTTATGCCTAAAATGATACACACTGTGATCAAGTCTATTTAAGGGTCTCGATGTCCATTAAAAGGGCTTATTTTGCTACACAGGGAGAGGTCTTAATAGGGCAAACAAATGGCAGAGCCAAACCGGCGTGCCCCTGGTGTTGGCTGGCAGTTGAAGAGAGTCAGAAGCCCAAGATCCTGGCCACAGGCCTGCACCTTGCTGGGCTCTCCCAGGGCATGGTGTGAATACTGAGCGGGGCTTTGGCACACTCCCCCCCTCTTACAAGGATTATTTATTTAAAGAGGGAAACAAAACAGGGTAGCATGCTAAGCTACGCTCAATGCAGCAACTCAGTCCAGTGTGAAAAGACTATTGTTGAAAACTTAAATCAGTTTTTCTTTGCAGCTGAGCAGTTCTTTGAGATTGTGTTTGGAAGACGGGAAAAGACAGACAAATGGAAGCAGAGGCAGTGGGAGCAGGATATGCAGATAGAGGACGGAGGTTTGAAAGACTTCTCCACCCCACTGCGGATATTCTTGCTGTCCTGACACAAAGAGAACAACGAATCCTTTCTACCGCACTTCAGTGAAGTGGCTAAGTGAAGCAGAGGGAAGTCCAGTATTATTAAGCTGTTAGAGACTCTCTTTAGGGCTGAGTCACCGGCTCTCTTAAAAATCACAGTCACTCGCCGGAGTGAGAGGGGCTGCCTCTGAGCAGCTCCGTGCTTCAGCCTCGCTGCATGCTGCGTTGATAGCAGCCTTGCAATATTGGAGGTGAGATTACAAGTGAAGTTCCAGGCAAGTGTCAGGTCATCCAAGCCAAACGCTATTGGTTGCATCCTGACGGGGGCGTAGAGTACTGTCAGTCAGTTTTTCACGCACAGATCACAGCGCTGATACATGACCTGAGTACCAAATATGATACAGCAGAGGGAGGATGATGATGTGACACTGACAAAACAGGAAGGCAGAGATTTCACTGAACAGGAAATGTTTTTGCAACTGAAACTGCCTGGAGATCTGATTAGCAAGATAGTAATCATCGTTTGCAAGTTGCTCTCTTAGCTTTCCTCTGAAATTTAATTCCATTGATTCAGATCTTCTGCAATAGATTAGCACTGCTTTGTTGGAACAGACACACTGATGAGCAGCCTGTCATGGCAAACATTTGATGCTGACATGCTAACAGGGAACAAGTCAATAAGTTCAAAAACTTTATTTTTGAGGTACAGTCTAAATGCAATTGATTACAAATGATTGTTTATAAATTTAACAATACAGTATTGACCACCAGTTTGAATTGACTGTCATTTCACTTACCTATGATGATGTTAGGTTGGCTGGGGCTTCCACTGGCATTTGCTGTAAGGTTGCCCTGGATCTGGTAAGCAGCCTGATCGAATAAGTCCAGGTAGTCTTCCACAGGGTATCGATCATGAAAGCCCTCGCTCAGACGGATGATACCTGATGGAAAAAGATGATAGAGATGGTGGATCACATAAGGTACAATTACATCTTTCATGCATGTTTACTTTTGCTGGAAAGCCATAACATCTTATATTTTTTTAAAGTAAAGACAGACAAGCATGTTTCTCTTTATGAGGCTACAAATACTGAGATAAGACATGGTTGGGGTGGGGATCTGTAGCACTGACATGGGTGTGTATTCATCAAGCATGTTTTTATTGCTGTTTGCCTTCTCCTCTCCATGTGTTTCTGTGATTACTCGAAAGGAGGTCATTAGGGCTTCTGTGTTGTCATGACTGTAGGGTGACCTAATAAAATCCAAGTTCAGATCCAATCCAAATACAGTGGGGAATACTGTCCCTGCTCAGATTCCAGTGTTCCAGTTAAGGGCCAATTTCAAGTTAATGCTTCAAATGCAGGGCTAGCAAATGTGTTTTCCATCAGAGCAGCTGTGGTCTTATTTAAAATTACAACTTACAAGGCACCTATTGAAATTAAGTGTAGGACTTTGGAGTATTCATGCAGGATAAGGATAACGAGGTAGCTCAGGCGTCTGTAACATTCAGTGATGCTTTGATGGTGTCGCAGTAAAACACCTTCCTCTAGTTAGCAGGAAAACATGATTAGTAAACTCTGGTAAACTCTCCAGACACCGAGCCTGTATCCTTATTCAAAAACGGTTACACTTGTATGAAGTGCGATGACGCTGGTATTGTCTCGCTGCAGGGCTTTTTCTTTTTTCATCCCTTTGCTTTTTTAAATGAATGAAGCATCACACAATTTTCAAACGGGCTGTGTTTCTTAATGGGTTACTGTATACGGCAGACACATCTGATTGAAATTCAAACTGCTCCTCTAAGAAAGTTATGTGGCGTGGCTCGCATCAAATCACCTATTCACTGCGTCGGTCGAGGGGAGCCTTAAGGGGAATCAAATAAATAAATACAAAACAAGACCATTTGAATTCAGAGTGTTCTCAAAGGATATATTTGGAGAAAAGTGCTGATTACCAGAGCATAGCTCTAAGTGCAACACTAGAAGGGATGGAAAGAGAAAAAGAAAGTGGCAGCAATGATGAAAGGATGGGGAGTGAGGTGGTAACAATAACTGATAGGTACCTATGTCCTTGGGATATGGCAGCATTTGCTGCTACGCAACATCACAGGCTGCAGAAAACACAAGCACGACGCAGACAAATTAAGGCAAACAGCTCATCCACACCCTGCAGCTTTATGAGGTTTAAATAATTATCAACTCAAATTGAACACAACACATTAAAATAAGTATTGCAGGCAGACTGATCAATCCACCAGTTAGGTTTTGTGAGTCTTAGAGGGATTAGGGGGCATAGTCAGCAACTGGATGAACTTCAAAAGGATTGCTTTGGCTGCGACAGTTAAGCCTCCTTTGATATTTGTGGTGAGAATTTGGATGAAATTTTTTTTAAATGTGGCCAATACCGTATCTAGCTCCCTCAACAAGTACAATGCCAAACCCCCGTTAAAATTATTAAATGATGAGGTAATTTTTAGACGCATATCTACAGGCAAAACTTAATGTGTCAGTCATTGCTGAGCAGAAGAATAGTGCTCATCCACAATATGAAATCACTATTGAAAAAAATTGAGTCCACATGCTACGCTGATGAGATAGTAGTACAGCTTCTGTTCTTAAAGGAGAATTATGAGATTATCCACACACTGTACATAAGCATCTTTCAACTCAGTGTAAAGTCATTATCTAATCTGCTTTCGATTTCTTAATCATAGCTGACTTTAAACAGATCGGTGCCATACAGTTTAACTGCTGCTCTTCACATTCACTTTCCTGCAACTATTTTCTTCACAAATGCAGACACACATTCGTGACACACACACACACACACACACACACACACACTCTGACTCACACTCCCGACGCCTGCCTCTTGAGCTGCTGAAGATTCTCCATTATTCATGAGTCCTAATGGTGGTTTCAGTTATAAAGAAAACAAAAAGCATGTAGATACTGCGAATGAGGATTTGCCTTCCTTCGGGAGCAAAAACATGAGACAAATTTAGAATAGTAGCTTCTTTTAAACTGTTACTGCTTGCCAGGATACTAATTATCATATATTAATTTGATTTTAAAAGATCTAAGGGGAGAACAGACTCCTTTTTTAAGTGTCATTAGGAAAAAGCCACCAAATCAAAATAAAAAGAGCAACGAAACAAAGCATCTAAGTGAAGTGAGGGTTTGATTTGTTTAATACAGATGGTTTTCAGTTCACCCAAACACAATCTCACTCCCAGAACTCACACTGGCTTTTAATCCCATCTGTGGTGGTGTGGTGGTTCTTTTAACATCACAGATGCACATGGTGAAGAGAAACACATGATGGCATCCGCACATTTAGATGACAGAACCGCCATACGACCAGGTGTCTGCTGTGAAGCAGCTCTTACTGCTCAACGCACAGTTTGAGGTTTTTATCTCATTGTTGAGAAAATGACATATTACCACCTGTTCAAACTCCATGACAACCAACAATGTAAGCCAGGATTATGGCAGTAGGTTGTTTGTGTCTAAAAAGTCTTAAATGAAAGTAGCTAGTGTTTGTGTGATAATGAACGAGCCCCCATCAGCTAAATTTGCAAACATTTTCTAAACCAGAGAGAAATAACATTCTGAAATATGCCTTAAAGAGTTTGTAAAATTACAATAGCTCCCTCATGCAATGAAATAATTTGCTTTCAATTAAGAGTATAACATCCACAATGTGAAGAGGGAGCGGCCACAAAGCTATAAAATAAAGCAAGAACAAGGAGCTGAAATAAGCTGAGAACATGGTCGGAGGACGTGTCTTAAGGAATGACTGCAACATAAATGTTTGCTAAATAAGAAGCTACAGGAAACAGTGCACCCACACACGTGGGTTCAAAGTGCACGAGGAGGCTTCAGATGCTGTGTTTTTCACATGTTCTTTTTATGTGGTTTCTACCACAGAGAAAAATCTATGTCGCAGATGATAGAGACGTGGAGTTGGTCTAGATCTTTCTGCACATAGTCCTAGTTGAGCTGTTAATAAGCACTGTCGCTGCATGATCTCAACCATTAGTGTATCAAGACGGGGAAGTTGCACTGGTAAGAGGCTGAGGGTGGTTTAAAAGCACACAGAAGGGGGAAAAGAATAAGAGGAAATAGCATTTAAAATGTTGAATAGCGAAGGCAATAAAGAACTTAAATACACCATTAGAGCTGTAAATTTGGGGCTAACAGCTCTCAGGTAGCAAAACAGTTTAAGTTTATTTTCATGCACAGCACAAGAAGGGTCTTGAATATTCATTTCTCAGTTAATTGCATTGGGAGATTGATCTGCATGCATCAGAGATATTTAATTCATGTCACATTCACAGCTCACATTCAGTTAGGTTTCACATTTAAAAAAAAACAACTGTGCTTCAGTTTCTGGTGTATTTAATGTGGATAAATTTTTTTCAGTTTGACATAATGTGAAGTTGTTAGTCAATATCAATGCAAGGACTTTCCGCCCAATTAACTAGTAAAATTTGTAGACATAATGGAATTTATTTACCACAATCAACTCCTCTTAATGACATCATGACAGTAAGAATACAGCAGATAAATTTCATTATGCTCATGAAACAGACAGGCCTGCTTCTGAGGCTGAGATCCCTTCAAATGCCTGTCACTGAGTGCTTTTCTGAAGCCCCCTGAGGTATAGCTCTGCCAAAATGATATAGTATACGGAGTCACATCTCATACTTTTAATGCTCTCGGGCTCTCATTATTGTGTACCAGCCTTGAGGTGTCTAACACGGCCAATTAAAGTTTTCTTTACTCACCAAACCTCTTGCGGGTCCACCAGTGGGGCTCTTTAAAAGTGGTGAACTTGACATCAGGGTGCAGCCTCAGTCTGTCATACAGGTCCGTTGTACCACACTTTGGTTGGCCAATGATATAGAAATAAGGAAGGCACCGCATGCGGTAGAGTTTCCCGTCGCGGTGAAACAAGTGTTCTTGGAAAGTATTCCTCAAGTGCTGAAACACCGTCCGGAAGCGCCTTGAGTAGCGTGCATACAAGTTTGTCCTGTATGGGTCAGACGTGATATTCCCAGTGTATTCTTCATACCAGCACGGGTTCTTGACACCCGGCAGGAATTTGCGTGGGACAACAGAAAACATCTGTAAAGGCAAAGAAAGCGAGCCACGTTAAGCTGCTGAGTCACCGGATTTCCCAAATATCCAGGCACATTTCAAACAAAGCCTTCTGTAAACCTTTGAAATTACCATTGCTAAGGCTGCACAATGAAAAATGAATACATTCTAGTCATTTAACAGATATATTAAAGCAAGACGATTGTATTAATGATAAGAATTTTTTTGTGTGCAGGCCACCCTTTTTGCAGGTGTAGGAAAATGCCATCTGCGTGGGATGCAACTGCAATTTCTCGGCAAGTATGTGCAGGAGGATACAGTCTCTAGAGGAGCAGACTAGCAGTAAATTGGCTTTAGAGACATAGAAACATTGACACAAGCAAGTGCACAAATACATACAGTACATTGCAATCAATCAGCAGTATTTAGATGTAGACATTTTTTTGTTGTGTTGACTCAGAACTTCAGAGACTTTTTATTTGAGGTTGTTTACATCCACATTAGACGAACAATGTGGGAATTGTAGCCATTTTTAAGTCCTCCCATTTTTGGAGACAAAAGTGATCATGTTTTTATGAAGTTGTCTAAAGTCATGCTTTTTAGTACCTTGAAGTAAATCTGTTTTGATCAAGAAGTGTCTGAGGGCTCCATTCAAACAGAGCTAAGCAGACACTCTGTATTTTCACTGTTGATGCATTGTTTTACCTCTATTGCAGCCATTTGCAATTTTTCCACTTATCCGACTTGGCCAGTCAAGAACATTCTACTGTTTGACTTTTAAAAAAAAACCTAAACTTGGACCTCTGTCCTGATGCACTGCCCTATAAGTCCTTTACTTTTCACCCAGTATGAATGTGCAACCCCAAATATGTTTCATTGTTAAACTTCATATCCAACGTGCAGGACTAAAACAAAAGAATAGAAAATAAAAGCATATGTTTCCTATCATGTTTTTTGATGATTAAACACAGCAAAGGCCATTGTCACTGTCACTCACTCACTGTCTGTAAGACACAGCTACTTTAAGGACAATTAATGCCGGATCCATCCACAGATGTGGTATTGATTGTCCTGCGGCCACACTCTCCTATTCATTAGCTGGTTCAATAAGAAATTAGTTATGTTGCAAGTAGTCCCAGCACAAGCCATTATAATTAGGATTAACAATTAATTGAACCAGGCTTTGAGGTGAGACGGACACTGCGAGAAAGCCAGGACTGCGACTGTGTGATGACTTTGAACTTTAAATCTCTTCTGGAAAAAAAAATTGGTGGAGACATATGCAATTATCTAGTGTGACATGAAGTGTTATACAAGCTTTTCTCAGCAGTTTTATCTCTTTATAAATTAAATTAGGAATTGCAACCAGTAGGGAATTGCAACAGCGTAGCTGTATTGAACCCTGTGTAGACAGCATGTAGGCACGAATACTGATTTGAATTACCTTTTCACTTAGCATTAATTATGCTTCAAGACACAACCGTGATTGTCAGTTAAAAGAGAGATCAATATCATGCTGAGCCTTGTTTGTGTTATGATTAAAACAGATAGAAAACATGTACACTATAAAACACAGAGGTATTCATTACAGCAGTCGATGTGATAACAAAGGACATTTTTCCATATTATCAATGACATATCAGACGGATGTATGTTTTGGTTATACTTACATGTGGCTCACTGTTAACCAGTGCCTTGAGCTCAGGAAGCTGTCGACTGCTGCGAAACTCCACCTTAGATGTGATGGACTTGACCACCACTTTGATGTGTGCGTAGTCCTTAACTGAGGAGAGGTTGAAGGCAAAAGGTCCCGGGCTCACCAGGCTGCTAAAGTGGTAGGGTGAGGGGGTGAGGAGGAGGCCCTTCTTGTCTCCTGTCAGTATGTATGAAGCCATGATGAGGAACATGACGGCCAAGCCAAACAGGAAGCTGTAGAGCCGGATCTTACGGAAGCAGCCCAGGCTGCTCCAGCGCCTCGGCAGCTCCCGTTTCACCTCCAGTACTGCGAACAGGTTCATGGGCGTGTCGTCCACCTGCAGGAGCAAAGGCCTCTTGCGGTAGTCTTCCACTGTGGAGCCCAGCAGGCTGTATTTGTAGTCCATCTGTGTCATGGTGTTACCAGCCTGTGAGTCCCAGGTGTCACAGTTCAGACACAGGGGGACGTTATGGAGCAGAAGCCAGCCAGACAAGAGGGTTTGGGATGTGGGAATGGACAACAGTTGATATCCATGATGACTTTTGGAGAACAGCCCACATCATCCACTGACATCTGCCTTGTAAGAAGAAAAAGAAAGAGATGACCAGCTGTCAACAATTACCCACAGTTTTCGTGCCAGGGCTGATGCTGCAACTTCAAGGCCTCAGACATAGTTTAAATCACCCTTTGTTACCAACTACGATTTTCTGTGTAGCTCAGACTCCCCACGTCACAATACATCCTCTTAAAGTGCTTACTCCCATTTGTGCATCTGCTTCATTTGGGACCCAGGTTGCTATCATGGCCAGGCTCCTTCGTTTCACTGTACATTTTATAGCTCAAGGGAATGTCATCTTATCTGTTAGCCTGTCCTAGTGACAAAATAATGCTGCTTTGTGAAAGTAGTCAAACGATTAAACCCTCAGTTGTAGCAGTATAACCTCAGGCTGAACAAAACAGAGAAGTGAAAGAAATCAGCCTGCTCTGAGTATTCACAACTTACGTAGAATCACACTAAGAAGTAACGAGCTATCCGAAAATGTTAACTCACTTCAAAGTTCACTCGCTCACTTCAAAATTTTCTACACATTTCACAGTTAACATTTTCTTGGAAATCTGACATCATTTTGATTGTGACTAATTATTGAGCTGAACATTGAAGATCACGTTACACAGGGTTAAACTAATTTCATTGACTTCCTCTTACACTTCCTGTTTTAATCGGAGAGCACAGCAACACCCTCACAGTCCATTCTCACATCCTCCCTGTGCATCGGAGTCACAATATGGAGGGAGTGATAAGGACGAGGGATGCATTCAGCCTAGAAACTATGAGTCTGCGTGTCAGACTCTCCTGGGGAGAGACACGAATATAAGAGATACCCAGCCTGGACCGGAGAAGGGATTATATTATCAGTAAATGGTATTCCTCACTGTGAAGTCACATGGATCAACAGTCGCCCACAGATAAAAGGAGGGCCAATGTCTAAAGGGTGAAAGACTTGGGGATCTTTTAATGATAATGCTCCTGCAGCAGCAATGTCTAGTTTTATCCTTAGGCCTTCTTTGTGTCTGGAGCTAAGCCAGCATGATGGTAGTGAATACAATACAGTATAATGACAAGAAGCCAACAGAGCTGAGGGTCTCGGACACTTATAAAAAAATGAGTGGAATATTCGGGAATATGGCTGAGGCCTCTAGTAATGTTTACACATTCACACTTAAAACTGCATGGACACAGCCATGAGGTTGAGGTATGTTATACTGCTCCTGCTTGCATACATAATAAGGTAAAGGACATTATGGAAGTGAGTCATCGCTCCTCCTCATGGCTCCTGATACTGTCTGCACAATCACCACCGCCCATCGCCCACACCCTTTGCACAATTTCTGTATTCCTGGAGCTTGCAGCAGGGCTGATAAGAGTGTGGCTGGAGAGCATCTGCCTACCTGCTCAAGCAATGTCATTTATTCCCAGCTGGGCCCTCAGCATCACGCCACAGCAACAGTTTCTCCAGGAGACAGGTGGAGAAATAACGAGCCCGACTCGGAAAAGACCGATTTCAAACCCTTAAGAAGTTTTCAGACTGCAACTTCAGTCAGCAGTAAAGAGCGCGCTGAAGAATAAAGGATTCCACTGCAAGAAGCTGAAACCACAGTCAGATATTGATGTTTTCACTTATAGCCAGAAACTGAACCTATCTTTTGCAGCAGGATTATTTTTATCACTTCCCAAAAAAGGAGTTAGAGTAAGAGAAATGGATTTTAAATTACGATAGTTATTTTAATTAAGGTTTGCCCACACATCACAGATGGTGTATCAGTGCTTGTCTTGCATAATAGTTCACCAGAGCAAGAAGTGTTCATGTACTTTTTCCTGTTAAAAAGTCTGTAGTCTGACATGGGGTCCCATTTTAAGAAATTCTCCAACTTCTAAAAGTTGAGTGCTTCAAAAAGACTAACAGAAAAGTAACTACTGCAGGTTGGATAATACAATACTGCGTCATTAAAGGGTTAAAAGCATGATGGTATTTCAGAATTTTACTTGTAAAAGTCCACTGTTTGCTACTGACGAGCATATGCGTTCATTAGTAGTCGTCATGTCAATAGCACTTATTGTCTGTCTGCTTCTTTCATCAAGGCTGACGTCAACAGGGTGCTCATGCTCAAGGTTATTTAGAAAAGAGGAAAGTAAGAAGAGGGCATGAGGGTTAAAGATGGGGAGAGTGAGTGAGAGAGAGAGAGAGAGAGGTATAAAGAGAGTGGAGTGATAAAGAGCAAGAAAGAGGAAAAAGGGACTGTGTCATTGACAAGGGAATGTCACTCTCAAGGGATCTCGCGTCTAAATCAATCAGTCAGCTAACTGTAGCAGTGGGCGACTGGCAGCTTGACAGATCTGC
>JAQQZW010000014.1:7288933-7301660 GCA_029814745.1 Zanclus cornutus | reverse complement strand
CTGATGAATTTGTTTTTCCCAAGAGGACAGTGTCAGAGTTTTAGTGTTTTATACCAAAGAAAGAAGCCCAAAGAATACTGACATGATAAGAGAAGTCACATTTATTTATTTTCCAGCTAAAATATTGATATTGAATATCATTGCCTGGGAGAGATAATTTGTTTTTATTCAGCTGGCTGAAAAAGGAATACTTTATCTCAGCTTGAATCTTGATAATGAATTCACTAACTGTCTCTGTTTATGTGCCCAATAGATGTGGGAGGAGGCAATCATTTTAGGGAAGGAATTGGCTGAACAGTACGAGAATGAAATGTTTGACTTCGAGCAGCTTAGCGCATCCTTGGTAAGTAATACTGTTTTTGTGTTTAACATTAATGTCATCAATGGAGTCATTTCTTATGATGCATTCAGAGCAAATAACTTTTTAAGAGAGAGAAGACGACTGTGATGTGTATTTATTTTAGTTTTTTTTACCAAAAAAGCCTGACTTAGATCAAATTATTTTATTTTTTGACATGTATTCTGGCCATTACAGGCAGCAGCAACAAAAGAGAGATTATACAAATATGTCACAAGATCACAATCAACAAAAATGGTCAATTAAAATCACCAATAAGGATCATGCAAAAGAAAATGAGTACATAATTGTATCTCCCAACAGCGGAAGCAAGCCCAGTTCTATGAGAACATAGTGAAGGTCATCCGGCCCAAACTGGACTACTTTGCCGTAGGCTATTACGGCATGGGGTTCCCCTCCTTCCTACGCGTGAGTACTCGCATCAACATACATCCCCCCGCAACACAGAGTGGGTGAGCCACATGTCAAAACAGATGATCGATAGGTTTACAAGCACTCGCTTAGTTCTCAGCCTCAGCCGTCAATACATTTGTGTTTCACACACTTCGCTCCCACGGGTTTTGGTTGTTGTGGCGGGATTTGCTTGTTCGACATCCCACCTGGTCCGGCTTTCACTTGCTCGCTCACTCGCAGAAAACAAACTGTGAATCATAGTAGCTCTTCCATGTGTGGGCTGTAAAGAAGATCCAGCATAATGTGCTGGAAGAGATTCCCCATAGTGTGGGAAGGTGTGTCTCTTGGAAAAGTTGTGAATTAAATACAATCTCTTCCTCTCCCTCCTGTCTCGTTCATGATCTATCCTTCCTTTATTCTCTCTCCTTTTAATGTATCTCATATCTGCATGTTTTTGAAGCTTGTTCTGTACAATCCTGAAACGTCCCCTGAAATCCAGCCATAAAAACTGTCGAATGACCAGCAAACCATTCAGTCTAGTTTCTCCAATCAAAAGGCTGATCACGCTGCAAACACTGCCTTCAATCCCATCACCTGAACGTCAGCTCAACACCCTTTTCTCCACGCCGCAAGCGTGGTCTGCATCACAAGGTGTCCCACCATCGTCTGCACAACAAAACCATGCTCCCGGTGCAGAGTGAAAGGAAGTGATATGGTCAGATGGTAAATTGCTTTTGGTGGCTGCTGAGTCATGGTTTATAATCCCATAACATTCGGCCTTTCTTGTTTAGAGGGTTAGAGTTTCTCTCCGAATGTTGTTGCGAGTGGAGGCACAGCCCAGTGGAAGCTATCCCAATTTCTTTAATGCCCAGCATAAGTCAGCCGTTGCTTATTACGGATACGAACACATGATGAAGCTGAACAACCATTATGAATTCTTTGCTGCTGAACCTGAACTGAACTGATCAGAACTTCTAGTCTAAATGTCCTTTTCTTGTGCCAGTCTGATCACAGCTTATCACAAATTCAGCACGCGTTTAACAGGCGTTTGATATTTCCTCACCGGCCTTATTCAGTGTCTTAGATGCTCTCAGATGATAAAGAGAGTCCTGTTCTGCCCACACACCAGTTTTTATTGAGACAGAAAATTATACTGATGTCCGAATCTTGCCATGTAAATTAAAATATTCTGATTTTAACTCTGTGTGTATTAACCGATACCAAATTCCGATCTAATACCAGTGCGTTAAAGATATTCTTTTTACTGTTGTTATTTTTTAACAGCTACATACTTCCAAAACTCTATGGATGTTAGGTTATGAATGTGCCTAAATTTTTCAAATGTAGCTTGCCATTTATAGAAATTGGCCACTTGTGCAATAACAAATATGTTAAATTTGAGTCCTTTTTCTAATAAAAATATCACATGGTGTCGAATCAGTGCACAGACTACTGTGATCTTACAAGATCCAGCATTTTCGGCAGTATCAGAGGCATTTCTTATCCTGGTTTCAGTATCAGAACAACACTAGAAGAGTCTGGACGGTGCTGATGAATGACGATTTGTTTGCTTTTAATATATTCCCTGTTACATCTGTTTTTAGGCTGTCATCTGGCATGCTACTGAAGGTGTTATTTTCCTGTTGAGGAGGAATTCAAGCCTTGTTTTTCTCACACAAGCAACACACTAAATGGCCCAAAACTCCTCATGGAATTAGATAATGTAAAAGTTGAGTTTCAAGAACCGTGATCACCTGATCATTTCTTTTTCATCTATTAAAAAGAACAGCCATTTACAAAGGTCTTTTGCCTCTCTCCAATCTCCATGTGTCCCCACTAACCTCTTTTATCTGGCGGGGCAGAAACTCTATTACAGACAGGGCAAGCTGCACTGGCCTCATCAAACTGCCTATTTAAACAGCCTTTGAGTTCTCTTTTTCCCTCTCCTATTTATTCTTTTGGAGGCGGTTTGACCTTACCTGAAATAACCAGGGCAATAGAATGCCAGGTTGCCTTTGCCAATAGGAATCTCAATTTAATTTACCCATTTGTTGATTTGTCTTTTTAGATCGTGGCATTCTTTATGTAGGACCATGTGACTCCTGCGATGCAGGAAACACAGAAAGCATTGCAAGAAATTCGTTGATAACAACAGATTGAACTGAATAGTTAGAAACTTTGTTCACAACATCGACATCAGAATTCTGAATCAACACTCAATTGCATGGGCTATCGCACATCGCAGGGCTTTGAGTGTTGTGTGCGTTGGACAGGCGGAGCAGAGGGACAGACATTGGCAGACAGCTGCCGATCATGAGTGCACCTACAAGAGTCTCAAGGGCTGGACTGGAGCCTCTGGTGGAGTAAACACCTGAAGTCAGATTAATCTGACCTGATCTGGAGCTGATTACCAGCAGGAGGAGAGCTCAGAGTTTATGTTTTTGACTTTTAAAATTAAAAAGAGGATTTGTCTTCCCTTCAACCTTCAAATGATTCAGCAGTCAAACTTGTGTGAGTAACACAAGGTGAAAATTCACCTTTTTAAGGGGCTTTAGGGGGTGATGACTCCATAACATAGGATTTCAGACAATCGAAGCTTCGTTTGAAAACCTCACTAGAATTTTTGAATGTCAAAAAATAACATTCGGTCCAGCCTTAAAAGCAGATTTGCCAAAAATGTTGATGCAGTTTATTAAAATCATTTTCTCTTCCATTATAAGCATTGTTTTAAAGAGCCTAAGTTAAGTGAACAGAAAAAACTGTGCTGCTATGTTTTGGTTTCACACACACGTATGTGTTGAGGACACGAGAGGCAGTGCTCTAGGAAGAGCTCATCTCTTCAGCAGTTTCTCAGAAGTGCAAACACATCTGCAGATGCAGGACACGAGTTTGTTAAAGACTTCGTGGCTGTATGCACAGAGTCAGCTATTTTCTTGGAAAAAAATTAAGTGGCTGCATCTGTTTCTGCTCAAGCATCGGAAACGAGGAGGAGCGTATCCTCAGTCAGATCCTCAGTGTTACATCGAATTCATTGCTTTTCATTCCATTTTGAATATGTTGTTGTTTAACTGTTGAAATTTAATTCATCCACCACAGGATTAGACACTATTTCTGTTGACAAAACATGCTTAAAGCATCATTTTGAAAAGAATTGAAGCATAAAACAGGAAAGCTAAAAGACAAAAGGAAGAAATCTGGTAAAAATTTAAACTGATTTCATAGGGCTCAACTTATGCTACATTAGATGAAAGATAGTATACAAGCTGGTCTTTAATACATAGGCCAGTAACTATTATCCTCTACTGCAACCCACTTCTTCCCTAATTATTTTCCAGCAGCATTTATTCTGTGTTATTGAAAGGATACAACCAAACAGATGTGAAGCATTTTTATCCTGACAGAGAGCGAATCAGCTATTTCATACACCCTCTTGATATATTTTATAATTATGTTAAAAGATGTCTGTGTGATGAATAGGGAAGCATTCTAATATGTGTTACTTAATAAGATAAATATATTTCAGAGGGTTTTTGTTTCACAACCCGCGTCGCTGTTTGTGTTTCAGCGTAGTGTCCTCAGGGAAAAGTCAATTATGTGAGAAAATCAATTCTCTGCTAAAGGCATTTTGGGGCCCACCCCACTTAAGAATTGATTTTATGCAAGGGTGCTTAAATCAGCTGCTTATGATTTATTAGTTGTTAATGGTGTTAGACACTGGGGTACTTTCTAATTGTATAACACTCTAGATCACGTCATTTGTTTAGATCCGCAGATGCTGATCCCACTTATCTTCCTTTCAGGTAGTTCTGTGTAAAAAGCCTGTTCTTGGCACTGGCCTGTGCAGGCGTGGAATATTCATCTTAAGTCATTATCTCAGCCTTGAAAGTCACAGTACCTTGTCGAGAAGCTTTAAAGCACAACTTCAAGCTTCTATTGCTCCAAAGAATCCCGAGTTTCTTTTAGCTTTTAGACGTGTTAAAGGTATTCTCAGAATTTCAAAGAGAGATTTCCTCTACAGTTGTTTCTCTCACTTTTTACAGCCAGTCGGCGTATTTCTCCTCCTCTCCCTTCTCCTCCTATCAATCCTAAACTTTGCTTAATCCCTGTATTGAGTTTCCTGTGAGCGCTCAGCTTACAGAGCAGTTGAGGGTGTGTGAAAGTTGGTTTGAAATATGAATCCTAACGCACCGCATTCTGAGACACTCGGATATGAGCTGTCAGGCTCTATCATTCAAAATGTTCCTCAGACAGACCCCTGAGCACACTCAGGGAGACGGAGGATCGCTCCTGCCTCATACATTCTTAGGAGGGCTCCGTGCACTCTGTTCATGTAACTTGGTTTTGTTTTAGAGTAAAACACAATGACCTTTTTATCAATCTTTGTGTCTTTTAAACCTTATCTGATTCTGCAGTTTGAAAGGCAGCATCCATACATTTGACAGTCCCTTTGGGAAACTGTCACTGCCAAGAGAGTGAGACATTGATATCTCATTGGTTTTCCTGTTGTCTTTTTCCCCAAGTGTTACCAGACTTCCAGTTTTACTGCAAGCGTGTCCAAGGAGCTTAAAGCCTGATTGTCTGCTTTTCATTTGAACTTGGTAACATTGCAGAGATACGAACTTTTGCTGCTTTGTCTCCTGACTGCGTAAAATTGCCTTTTTATCCTCCAACCAAGAAAGAAAAGACCATTTTAGCATGAATTATTATCTCAATGACAATGATTTTCTTTGAAAGAATCAGCCAGTGTAGGTTTGAGGGTAATGGAGAATTGTGACATTGAGATTACTGTAAACACCACCAGAATGCTGCAGAACATAATGGGAATATCCAGCCTTCTTATGAATGAGCAGACAATATGCTGCGATGGAAAAAGATTAGATGTCCACAGTTAGATTTGAATGATTTAGAGAAAATGCAGAAAGCAAATCTCAGTTGTTCACCATCTGAAAACTACAGCAGTTTATTTTCAGGCAGATTTAGTTGACTCTGCTGCGGTTGGAAGGGATGACTCTGGAAATCTGTGTGCTTTTGTCGACTTCTGTCAGCATCTGTCAAAGTAAATTTGACAATGGCCCCAAGGCATATTTCATGGCTGCAATTTCTTTAATTAATTGGGGAATTAAGATGCGTGCTCTACATGACTATAGGGCTTGTTGTGTATGAGCTGTTGTGCAGTTATACTGTATAACAGAAAGAAGGAAATGTGAAAATGGCTAGGCTGTTCTCTCTGGGTAAGATCCTCACTTTTGAAGCTGTGTTTACAGTCTGATGTCCAAGTGAAGCTATTGAACGAAGCTGGTTATTCATAGTAAGCCCACAATGAGGGCGAACTAATTGGTTTCCAGAGGAGATCATGTTGCTAAGATGTGAAGATGGTGTGAAGAGAGCCCATAGTAGTCTGAACCATCACACTGGTTTGAAGGCAACTTCATCATGGCTGTAGTTTGCTGCAGCTGTTTGTAAAAGAACCCCCTGGCAAAGTGGTGGAAGCCATTTGCAGTCAGTTTGTCAGTTGGCTAAGACGAAAGCCCTCCAATCTGATCTCAGCTTGGATTGACCAATCAGTGATGCTAATGGGAATCGAGTACCAGGACCGTTGAGAACCAGTTCCAGATTGTCTAGTCCATCTGAATGATATGCCTTGAGCTTATCAATTCCTTTTATCAATGCTGGCATGTTTTTCTGATAGTCGTTCATACGCTGCTGGAAAGCGGAAACGCTCGAAAGTGTAGCTTCATTTCACAAAAAATAATGACAACTATGCCGGTTGTAATGTCTGTAAAATGATAATCTGAAGTAAGGGTGGAAACACAGCAATGTGCTGAAACATTTATTTCTGCAACATGGGCTTAAATTCTAGGCGTGCCATGTGTTTGACATGCTGTGCACGAGCGCCACTGCTTCCCAACTAAGAAGCACGTCCGTTACCGTGGATGAATTTCCTGTTATAATTACACTGGCGCAACACAGGCAAACTTTCCACACAGAAAAATTATCAGGAGTCAGTAAGGGAATTGATAAAGAATCAGATTGATAAGCAGTATCAGTAATGGCGGTGATATCAATAAGATCTTATCAATTGGCATCTCTAGTCACTGAATCAGTGCCAAGAACTTTATGTCACCCTCATTTCTAAGCATTTAATATGGAGATTACGATCATGTTTTTTAACCAGCCACAGTAAGCAGCTCTCATCCATGCAACTTTCTCTTCATAATAATAGTGAGTCTTTGTCTCCCATCTGTGCGTAAAGCCGTCAGTGAACATATTTTAGCCGCTGGATCTAATCTTCTGTGAAATGCTCTATGAAATGGCGCCGTTAAAACTGCCATGTTCATGAAATAGGGACAGTGTACCTGTTTGTCAACTTAATGTCAACAAATTAGCACCTGCCTGCACGATTGTGTGTTGCCCACATACATGTCTAACGTCTCACTGTCTTCTTTTATCGACCCGCAGAACAAAATGTTTATCTACCGTGGGAAAGAGTATGAGCGCTGGGAGGACTTCGTAGCTCGTCTCCTCACGCAGTTTCCCAACGCAGAGAAGATGAAGACGACGACGCAACCCAGCGAGGACACAAAGTGTTCCTCTGGACAATGTATCCTCAGCTTTTTTCATATTTTATTTGATGCAGCCGCTATGTAAAATACTGCAAGACCACAAAACAAAAGGAAATGTGTTTTTATGCTTCACAAAGTGATGATGTATACTTACAGAGTTGTTGTAGACCTGGGAGACATTTTAACAACATGTGTATTGTGATGCGGTTAACACATGTCAAATTGCACATAATGTCATGAAATTCATGTTAAATCAAATCAATCAATTGCAATTAGCACAGAATAATTTATTTTGGTAATAGAGTTTGTTAAATCAATAAGAATGTGTTTTACAGTTGACTTAAGCTGAATGTCAATAGGAGTGATGCTTAATGATCACCAGCTCCCAATTAATTGTATCTGACTTGAGTTCAACAGTTTCATGTATTTATTTCCTTGATGTTTCTGCTGAAGACATCCAGTGCTTCACGGTGAAACCCATCTTAGACCTGCCTGCCAAGTTCCAAAACAAGCCCGTCTCTGAGCAGATAGTGAAGTAAGCAGCATATCCCGGCTCTGCAGAGTGTGTTACTCAAAGTCACACAGCATGTATTTGAATCCAACAAGCCCAATTTACTCTCCTCAGTCACTCAAGAACAATGTCAAGAGCTTGTGATGACATTAAAAAAGTACATTAGCATTTTTTAAAGAGTGTGGCGTGTTCAGGACCGCTGTGGTGAAAGTGATTAAATCTTGATGTAAGTGTGTGTCTGTGCAGAACAAACAGCAGTTGACCTTCTTGCCGTTCTCCTGGATATTAACTTCCACCAGCCATCTGCTATCAGTCACTGTGCCAAGCACAACATTGCTTCTCTGACATCATTAATACCTTTGTGTCACGCATCAGGGCCACAGCAAACAGAGGGGCCCCTACGCTCCCACTGTATGCCAGCCATCACCCACTGCATCACTCAGCTGTGCAAATTCACTTTGATATGCCACCCACTGCATCAGTGGACATAATTAAAAGAGGATATTTACTTGGAAAACCTTAAGGCAAATATACCTGTGCACTGATCTTATAGCAAGCCTGTGCCAGTGGTCACATCCCTCTGCTGCAGCCTGTGTTTGCTTGTTTGCAAACAGCGTCTGATTGTAATATGTAACTCTGTTAATAGCCCAGATTAGACAGGCATGTTTACAGAGGGATAGAGGACTGTGCCATACTCACTGTCTGTCTATCTGTCTCTCCTTCTCTGCCAACTCTGTCCTCAGTGTTACTTCCTCCAGCTCTCCCTGTGCTTTTCCCAGGTTGTCTGTCTTCCTCTCTGTCCCTGTCTCTCTATTTTCTCTCATTTATTCTCTCACTCATTGCAAAATATCAACGGTGCATAGCAATGAGACTGAGCTGTTTTGAGCCAAAGGGGTCACAAGAAGCAGGCAGAGCACACACCCCTCTTCTGACCTTGCTTTGTCCAGACAAAGCTACTGCATCATCACTCGCCTGCTACCTAATGACATGTTAAAAAGGCTTAATTGCAGCAGCGCAGCTGATTTAAAGCTGCTTTATTAATCTGTTTATTAGATCAGAAGCTCAGAGGCTCCGTTTTTAGGTTAATGCATTGCTTTCCCGGCTAATTTGGGAATTGGTCTCAACAAGTTCATTAAATAGTGCGCTGCCCTTTGTGACCAACCACATCTGATTGTCGGTATAATATAAATGGCTCAAGTACCAGTAAGACCTGAGGCTAATGTCCCTGTGCAGTTTGAGTGTCACAATAGCTTTGTGTGGTCTGTTCATTAGCAAAACATTAACGGTCCCTTAGTAGAAACAATTCAGAAGTTGTAGCATCCCATCTGCACGCACTTAGTGCTGCTGCTATAAACAGAAAAGGGCAGTGGTTTTGGAAGAGCACTGATTCCTTTCATGTTTTATTCATTATTGTTTGCTAATAAAGCCAAAGCATGCTCTTTAACCATATGGCGTGGCTTTTGGAATGGGACATGCATTATATTTTATGAGGACAATAGACTCTGTATTCATTTTCTGTTGGCAAGAGAGACAGATGCAAAGATGTAAGACACAAGTAATGGATCTATGTGGGGGAGCATGCATGTGCCCAGACAGATGCTCCCACAGCTACAATGTAACACAAACACTTTCCAAGTCTATTAACCTGATTTGGCAAAGTTCATCCCTGCTAGTCATGTGCTTCTGTCGCACAGCGGCTTCTCTTGACGTCTGACATGTCGGACTCCCTTCAGGGGGGCTGCCGGTGACGCTTGTGACCCAAAAATGAATTTGGTTACCATGTATGTGAGGCCGTGTCTTAGGCAGCTATTCAAAACCAACATGCTAAATGCCACAGTTCTGGAAGAGCTAGCCTGGAGGGGGCCTGTCCTGTGTTTGACCTGAAGCAAAGCAATCAACCTTTGAATCAAGTTGCAGATTGCCCATAACAGTTTTAATTTACTCAAGTGCTGATTTTCTCCCTACCCAGCTTCTACACAGTAAATGAAGTCCATAAATTCCAGTATTCAAAGCCAGTGAGGAAGGGGGAGAAGGACCACGACAACGAGTTTGCGGTAATTGCTGTCTTTTTTTTTCCCGCCATGACTTCGTTTGTCCATTTTAATTATTTTTACTTTAAGAGTTCATTCATTATTTGTTAACATTAGAAATCATGAGCATTATTTTCTGTCTCTCAAGTGAAAAATGTATTAAGTCAGTTTGAATTTTTTAAAAATAGCATGAAGGCTCCTAACTGCAGGTTTTGGAAATGGGTACTAGGCTACAACTAGCTGCCTACTTTGGTTGCCAAAGTTGCTGAATTTTAATCTTTTATGACTATGTTAAGATTACAAGTGCATTTAATTTGCAGGTAATTATGGGACTTTCCTTCATATTCTTTGTACTTTTTTTGCCAGTGATAAGAGTCCTAAATTGTGTTCATATTGTTCTTAAAATGATCCTAAAAAGTTTTAAATTCAACTTGTTGAAACCTGTAGAAACCCTGAAATCCCATTTTTTAGTTTTAATGTATAATGTACAGATTTCTCTGGCAACCAGTGACTCAGCTTTACTAATGGGGCAAGAAAAAGCACATTTGAAAGATAATGTACTGAGAAGGTTAAAACACAATAGGCAGAATTATGATCAAACAGTTTGTCAGTCTTCTTTGATGCTGAGATTCAGCAACCAGAGTAAAGCTGAAAAGGGCTTTTCATTTTAGTCTGTTTTGATCAGGTTTCTGCTGTTTGTCTCTGTATCCCTACTGCTGTTTGTAATTCATTATAGGATGTTGCAGGATTATTGTTCATGTTTTACACATATCTGTAGCTTTTTTCTGCAAAGTAAATCAATAGCACAGCAGAACACAGAAAATTTACATAAGCAGAAGATTTTAAACCAAGGAAGTGGGATACGAAGGATTTTATTTTATTTTTATTTTTAAAGGGCCAAAAAGAATATACAGACTAAACCAAATTGTTTGGACAGTGATCCACATCTAGTTGCCTATTGCAACTATTCCTGATGAACCCTATTTTTTAGTGCATCAAATGAATTATGTTTTGTGCACACTGAATATCCAGGTTGCAAATGACAAGGGTGACAAATTAAACCCATTCACAATTTTCTCCCTCTGTTTCTGGCATCGCTTCAGCAGAGCAGGATGATGTATTTAACTCACCTCAGACTTAGTCTGTTATGTGACAGACTAATTTCTCTGTCTCTGTCTCTGTCCTGACAGAAAGGTGATGGATGCCAATTGCAGGCATATTGTATCTGTCAGACCTATTAAACATGTCAATATACACGCATCTTTGTAATTTTCCATCCCTACAACATAAGTAATAAATATGCCCTAAAGCTGACTCTCTTTGTTTTAATTGTTCAAGCTGGTTATATTTTTTCTCTTTCTCTGACACACTAATATAAAGGGTTTAAAGGTCTGGTGTGTAAGATTTAGAGAGCCCTATTTGTAGAATATGGCACCAATGGAATATAATATTCATAGGTATGTTTTCTTCAGTGTAACATCACATGAAAATAAGAATCATTTTGTTTTCATAACCTTAGAATGAGCCCTTTATATCTACGGAGGGAGCGATACCTCCTGCATGGAGTCGGCCATGTTGCACTGCCGTGTTTCTACAACGGCCCAGAAAGGACAAACTAAACACTGGTTCTATGTTGGGCCTTTTTGCAAGCTTAATGACTACTGTGGGTTCTCCTACATGCTTGGAGGGGGAGGGTGAGCAGAGGGATAGTCAGTCAAGTGCAATCTGCAACTTCACCGCTAGGGGCCACTAAATCTTGCACACTGGACCTGCAATTGTTGAAACCCTGTTACAAAGGTAATCAATTCCATCTGTTTTGGGCTGTCTCTAAGCAGTACACCTCCTCAATGTTGCAGTATGGTTTGGCACAAAAACAACAGCAAATCATATGTGTTTAAGTGCCCTGTCGCATCAGCTGATTTCCTTTTTAAAAGTTCTAATTTTGCTTCTTTGTCATTTTCTCAACAGAACATGTGGATCGAGAGGACCACGTACGCAACAGCCTACAAACTTCCTGGCATCCTGCGCTGGTTTGAAGTCAAGTCAGTCTCCACAGTGAGTATAAAGGGCCCGTGTGCCAGGCAGGCCTCCTAATCAGATGAGGATCTGCAGCCTTGCTCAGAGGCAATCGATATGATTTGTCCACTTAAGCTGTATAGACAGCCGCGTGGACGCAGGCGTGCCACTCCCCAGAATAATGACCAGGCACGTTCTCTCTTTGCCAGAGGGCCCACATTGATTTGCCAAGCACTCCTTAAAGCCTGTTTCCACTGAAAATAGCTACACAGCACAAATACAGCTAGAGGAGAGTTCAGAACTCCCCCACTGTTGGTTTTCCTGTAATAGAATTACCTGGGTTGCTGGATTGAAACCGTGTTAATGAGAGGATGGTCTGATGGTCTGCAACAAACTGACTTTGTACTTACTAGAATGAGCACATTTTCCCTCAAACCATGGACAGTACATTCAATAGTGGACATCGCCATTTTGGAGCCAAAAGTGACCATATTTGGAAGAGAGGGTGGAGCTGGGGAGGAAGCGCATTGCTTCAATAACTTTTTTAACACCTCGCAGACGGTTAGAGGCTGCTGTCACTCAAAACAGCCATGTCCTTAATTATGCATAACGTAAAGCCTTAATATGATTAAAATGAGTGAGTTGTAGTCAGTTTTGTAGTCAGCCTCAAGTGGCCATTCGAAGAACTGCAGTTTTTTGTAATCTGGCGCTGGCTTCATTTTTAAGCAGCTTGCCTCCATCCCACTGAAACCATACAAAGATTTCAGTATTTTAACTCTGTTGTTTTGACTGATTAAAATGCTGGTCCAGTTTCTTCATTTCAAACTCGAACGTTTTCTGTTAAAAGAGTCAGTTA
>JAQQZW010000014.1:6110265-6127319 GCA_029814745.1 Zanclus cornutus | reverse complement strand
CCCACAACCACGTTTCCAACCCCAGATTTGGGTAACATTATATTCGACACACAGCCGTTGCTGATGCACATGTGCACACATCACACAGATGCACACACAGAAACTCTTGGCTTGGTCTTCTGAGCTAAAAGGGAGCGTGGGGGGTGTTCGAGTTGGGGTGGCAAGGGCTGAAGGGGAACGGACGTGGTCCAGGACTGGGGGCCAGGGAGCAGACGAGAGAGGATTTACGATCAGACATGACTGCATCCTGTTTATATTTTCATGGGCCCTTCCAACTATGCAAGGGACAGACAGACAGACAGACAGAGAGGACAAGAAGAAGAGGAGTAGTAGAAGCACAATTAATGCAAGCAAGTTTGTCTTCCGTGAGCGCGCCAAGCCGAAGTCAATGTGTTCCCCAGTCTCGGCTCCCTTGTGTATGATGTCTTTTTCTCCCCTTTTTCAGACTCGATCCCCGTCCACCCACCCTCCTCTTCACTCTTGATCCCCCGAGGTCTAAACATCCCATCATTCCACCTGGCTGCTGCTTCAACTCTTCATCTGCGTTAATGCTTCAGACTGGCGCTGCTTAGACTGCACAAAAACATCTGGTCTGAGTGGAGGGGACAAGGCAAGAAAGGACAGGATGTGGAAGGAAGCTGGGGCGAGGAGGGAGATGAGGAGCACCAGCCACAACACCATATGCACTAACCCCAAACCATCAGCTGCCTGCGTTGTGAAGGGTCGAGGGCCTCAGCCTCCCCTGATGCTGAGAGAATGATTGAACAGGAGAGAAAACCTGAGAAACGGCTGAGTTCTGATCGTGTTCTAAAAGATAAAAGACACTTTTTGCATGTTAAAAGAAGTAAAAATCTATGAGTACTTGCTCAAAAACACATGCAACTCAATTAGTAAAAAAGTTTAGCACTTAAAGGTGCTCTGCAAGGTTAAGATATGATGCTTTACTCATTTAAAAACTTAGCTTTTTGGCTTCTTTCCATAACAGATTGGAAGGCTGTGCAAACTCTACATTTCTGCAAAAGCTTTATCTCCAGATTTAAATCAATGCAGCACATACAGTTACCACAGATGATAATTCATGGCAGCAAGCACTGACTGACAGCTTGTTTAAAAGGTCTCGTCAGTAGTATGGCTGCATAAAAGCCCTGGGGACTGAAAAATGCAGCTGACAAATGTTAATAAATGTTTCAGCAAGAATCATCTGAAACTGCCTAGAGTGAAGCTAGCACTTTGCCAGAAGAAATGAAAAGCCTCGCAGAGAAACAGCCCAGAGGGGAAAAAGGGCCGCAGAGCTCTCAGTCCAGCCTGGACGCCCAGAGGGCAGCGGAAACTTGATTCAATGATGTGACTTTAACATTTTGCTTTTGGGGATTCTCTCTCTCCTGACTGCTCTTGGCTGACTCCAAGCACACATTTGGTTTAGTTATGAAAACATCCGATGGGAAGGGAGGAGGAAAAAAAAGAGGCAACACAACACAACTTAATCTGAACCTTATGTGGACTCATTTTCTACTTCTTCTTTTTTGCGCTCCTCCTTTCCAGAATGCTTCGAATTCGCCAGAGACCCAGTGGAAATTGAGAGAAAAAGTGGCCCCCTAAATGTACAAGAATGCACATTTGCAAAACATCACACCAAGGCCCAAACTAGGTATGGAGGAGACGGAAGAACTCATTTCACAGAGTTGAAGCTGGCAGGGGAGAAGAGAGGAGAATGGTTATTTGTGGTTTTTCGACAGGGATGGTCTTAATTATGTGGTACCAAAACAGGCCTTCCCACAAATCAAGGCCTTCCCTCCAGGGGTCACCTCTGCCGACCCTCGAACCAAATTGGCCCGTGTTATTAAAGAATCAAATCCCTGAATACAAAGCATTCTACTCACAGATACTTCAACTTATGATGACACCACAAGTGCCTTCAAGACAAGACACGAATCTTCCCAGGCTTACAGGTTTTGATGCAGCCAACATTAAGATTAAGTTTCAACAAGCATCAAATGATCCATAAATCACTGACCAGATCTGGTCTTAAAAGGTCATGACTGGGAGCTATGTGTTTGTGTTCAACAACAGAGTACCGTCACAGTCCTGCACACCAGAAGTATTATTAATAACAGGATTTGTTGAGCTATTGATACTTATCAATATGTGTGTCCAGCCCATCTGAATATATATCAACACAACAGAAGGAGCACATACTGTTCTTGCGATACAATACAACACCCCTGCAGACAAGGGAGGTTTTAAATCGGAAACAGGGGATCCAAGAGTTTTCTGATAAATTATCAGCTGTAAGAAGCATCTGACATTCTGCATGTATTTTCTTAAGGAAGTCCAACTGATAAAACAGCCAACTGAACTTTGCAAATTCTTCAAAAACAGCCATTCTGGGGTATAAAAGGTCAGTTTGCCTCCACTCCATTTCTCAGGTGCTCTTGGTACGAAACTGCATTTGAATTTTGTTCATGCGTGGGTCTAGGCGTAGGTTTTAGGGGGCGCAGGAACACATCCCCCTTAATATATAGAACATGTGCATCCCCCCTCCCCTCCAAAAATCCAGTGTCAAAAGCAATGGTTGCTATCTGCCATAAAACAGAAGAAGCAACTATGCACAGTTTATAACCATGGAGGTGCCAGAAGTAAAAAGGAGGATGGGGTCAGACAGGACATTTTCATCCTCTAAAGGTCTTTTCCTTCACATAAATAAAGACATTTCCACCATGAAGTGATGTAGAAAAGGCACAAACTGCAGGAAAATGAAGCGTCTGATGCTCATAAATTTCAAGGTTGATGACCCCAGTAAATCTATTATTAGCAAGTATGTGTATATGTTGAAAAAACAAAAATATTAGCTTATTTTTGGGGGAATTTTTAAAGACCCACAAACACTAAAATCAGCCTCAAAAATCCAGCATTCACCAGTCGCAGTAGATGATTTGTAAAAAAGAATTAGACGTTTTGGTCACAAGCTGAGTATGAGATAGTTCGACCTCTGCATCCCTCTTTGTCCTTCTTAATGGAATAAATACAAAACATTTCTACTTGTAGCTCTAAGAAATGCAAAGAAAACTGTGTTATTGTAGGGACAGGCCAAAAACACCGGTCACACGTTGGTTAAACCCTGTGACAGGACACAGTCAATGTTATACCTCTATTTGTAATATTGTTCTAATAACTTAGTTTTTTGTTCATCCTTCATCACTCTGTGGTCATAGTGAAGTTTTTCTGTAGTTTCTGTGGTTTTGTTCTTTGCATTGTACAAAAATAGATTCTAATAATGATCAATTAGTCGGGTTCAAGACCTCGAATCATACCCGCATCTGATTTTAAATTAACTCAGACAGAATAAATGTGGATGAAAAGAAAAATAAAGTGACAAACAACTTCCCATTTGGCAGCTATCTGGCAACGCCCCCCCACCACAAGCTCACAGGTGACTCAGGTGCTTTATTGCAAACATAAACTGGGCTTTGAAGGAAATGTAGAGGTGATAAAAAATGGATGAGCTGTGGTTTTGTTCCCTTCCTCCTCCGTTCATCTACACTGAGGCAAAAAGGCTTTACAACCTTCCGCATTTTCACTCGTGTGTCATTGCGCAAACTGCAACAAATGTGAAATGCTAATAAACAGATGTTGTGTTTGAATCATGAGCATGAAGCCTCGAGCTGTGAATGCAACAGTGAGCTACTGAATAACTGGTAGGAATGAGAGCACTGAGGCACACGTCCTTTTTGGTTAGCCCGTTTAAAGCGAATTGGTTGCACAATACCTGTTCTTATTCAAGGGCACCTCCTCCAGCCTGCAGCCAGACACTTTTATACTCTCATGTTTCATTTTTAAACCCAAACCAACACTTATTCTTTCATCATGCTGCGTATAAACAGCTTCACCGTGCTTTACTTCACCACAGCCACCTGTATTTTCAGCACCATCAGTGTTTATGAGGGCTGTGCTTAATGCTAGATTGGCTTGAGTGCATTTAAAAATACTGCAGCACCAACAACCAATTAGCCAATTCCTTGGGTGCATAAATGCAGGCTTAGAGGCAGATTTCTGCTGATAGTGACATACCGAGTTATAAACGCTGGTGCACTTGTGTGGTCGAGGTTTTTGTAGAGGGTCACAAACTTTTTTTTGGGAGGAATGAGAACTCTTTTTTTTGCAGTAACCCTTTCCTGCAACACTGAAAACTCCACTGACACTGTGCCTAGCGTGGGCTTTAATCCATCAGTTGTTAATTGGTTCTGCTTTGTGTAAACGGTGAGTTGAAGTGCAGAGAAGGTCGGCACATTGCCTTAAACTGCAGACTCAAATCTAGCTTACGTACAGTATCAGTATAAAAACTATAATCCCAACTAGAGGCGACAGCTAGTTTAAAAAAAAAAATCACTCGTGTGATATAAACAAGAACTAATAAAATATAATTTTAATAGTCGTCATCGATATCAAACTTAGCTGCACTCTGTCTTTAGAGCTGACTATTGAAAACTGTGACTGTCTGGTTAGATTTTGACACTTTTAGATCGTATTTTATTCAGCGGCAGTTCTGACGCAGCTGCTTGTGTTTATGTAGCATTCAAAGGAATAGTTCCACCTTTTGATGAATAAACTTATTCAGTTTCTTGCCCAGAGTTGGATGAGAAGGTCGACACCGCTCTCATGTCTGTCCGCTTAATATGAACCAACAGCCAGCAGTCGGTTAGCTTAGCTTAGCTTAGCGTAAAAACTCAAACCAGTGGGAAGCAGCTAGCTTGCGTCTCTGCTCACTTTGTCTTTTTTTTTTTTTTTACTGAAAGCAAACAAGCATTTTTTTTTCTCAAAATATGGGGCTTTTGTTTCTTTTGCTAATTTTTCAAAAGGACTTCTATATTTCTCAAAGAATCAAAAACAGTATAATTTTGGTTTCAATATCAAAACTGTATCTGTATTAGTATCTAAGAGGTTCAAATGATGCCTACCTTTAGTCATTTGGTTTGTGCTGTGTCTGTCTGTATTAGTGCTTTAACGACTAAGACACAACACTGATATAGAAAATAAATAAAAAGGCAAACATTCACTGGTTCCACCCTTTATACTCTGAAGAGTGTTTTATAGTCATGGCCATTGTATTATAAGCTTTCTGGTTAAAAACATTTAGGCCTCAAAAACTTCCTGATAAATTGCTTTTGATTTCAGTTTACTTTGCTTGACTTGAAATTATAATAACGCATAAAAATTCTATTGCTGAGGGACACTTTAGTCATTTAGTTGATGACTAATTGCTCAAATTTGATCGAAAATCTAATCTAAAAAATGAGCGGCTGAGTCAGCTTTTGGAGAAATGCAACCGAATGTCATGCTGCTGTGGCCAATCGGCTAATCGGCCGCACTCACCGAGCAGAGCTGAACAACCCTGCCATGAGGGAGCTGGAAGATTAGTTGGCATGTGCAATTTGGCCGACGCTTCACGCCGCCAGCACTCACCTGCAGTGAGCGCCACAGCGCCTGATTTGGCCTACCTGTAGTCTCAAGGGATCAGAGCAACCTCAGGACAAAAGGAAGGGGGGGTTATGGTGGTAGAAGATTTACATCACCCCTGCTGTAGTAAGAGCTGGAACCATTACTGTTCTGAAAGCGGGCTCATTGGGTGGAAAGAGCTGGAAGCTGCACTATTTACGTTTTAGCTAAGCGTTTCAAAGCTCATATAAAAGCAGCGGATTAAGTTAAAGCTGTAAAACCTTATTAACGCCCTGCTACTCTGTCCAGCACAGTTTGGGATCTGAGTTATGAGGTTAAACAACAAAGCATAAAACTAGTTAGAGATTTCTGTCACACCCTCTCTCATGCTCGCCTGGGCCTCGTACAGGCCTGGCTGTATAACCTTTATCCGAATGTGGCTAGTGTTCAGTGACATAACACGAGCTGTAGGCTTCCTATCAGCTCTACCGTAGCCAACATCAACACTGTCTTTCCTCGCAGGGCCCACAGAGCAGCGAGACCCAGCTTATCAGGGCCTGCCAATGTTCTCTGAGCAGAAAATGAAGGAGGCCCACGATGATAGCATACATTTACACATGGCAGCACGTCACTTTGACGTGAGGGCTGTTTGTTTGTCTGCGTTAGTTCTGCACAGTCCTGTAAGGAAGGCCACACTGTGTCACCTATAAACTTGTCCTGTACTGAATGTGCACTCATTTGGTGATTGCCCTGCACGATACAGCCTGTCTGTATCACACAGAATGCACCCAGCACTGAAATTAGATAACAGCGTCTCTTTGGCTGCCGTTGATCGTATGCTAGTGTTTTATTTTGGGTGGGTACTGTATTTACAAGCTGAGGCGGCATGGCTGCTCTTTGCTCGTGGGCCTGGGGCTGTTTGGTGTGTTTGTGTGTTTCTGTTGGAAACTAAATCGCTCGTTGGTGTGGAGGTTAGAGTGAATGTGTTTTTCTGTGTGTTACCCCTGATCCGAACAGGTGACTGTACCCTTTCACTTCACCCACGCTGGAGGAGGCTGCAGCCCTGCTCAGTGTCCTTCAAAGGGGCAGTGTGTAAAATATGGCCAGAATTTATGTTTAAAACGTTCAAAAAATGAACTTGCATTATCAAAAGAATATCATGACGTAACAGTTCTCTTGTCCAGGATGTCTATGTATGTCCGACCTGTCCTGTCTTGATCCTGATAACCTTTTTAACCCATCGTAAAACATTTAAACTCATTTAAACTTTACAGAAATAAAAACAAATAAAACTTGCCGAAACCATCTTGGTTTGTCTTCCCGCCCGTAATCAGTAAAATCCTCGCTAGTGATTCCCAGCCATCCTCTTGATCCTCCCGCTTGCTGTGTCTTTCTACTCTCTGAAGCCAGAGTCCTGGTTGGAGCTGCTGTAAATCATTTCGGTACTATAATCCCTGTTGTCAAACTGGCCTCAGTTGGTCTTGGAGGCTGTGTTCAGTCCCTTTCCGGCCGTGTTCACATGGAGGCTGCTGGCCGTGGTATAAACATCAGGTGTTTCAAGCTCCCGTCCGGCTAATATGATCGCTAGCTGCGCGGCACGGATGACTGAGCTAACAAGCTAATCGCAGATACTAGCTACAGCCAAAGAGAGCTACAGTAAAGAGTAATCAGAGCAGCAGTTAGGAGTTACTCTGGTGATACGCTGCCCTCCATCACTTTTACACATTGCACCTATAAAATGTTAAGAGCATCACACATAGAAGCCTTTAGAACTCAAATAATCAAAGAACCAATGCTACTGAATGCTGTTTGTGTTAACTTGCACACTTAAATTTTAGTTTATCAATCTATTTAATTTAGCACGACATGTTTTCTTATGATGGTTAGTTTGTTAGCAGTTTTTTTTTACTTTATTTAATTGTGTTTAACCATAGAGGTCTGCAGTGTCTGTCCATGTAGATGAGTAACACCCACATAAGTGAATTTAAGTGAAGTATATCGTTCATTATTATTCAGTTTTAGAGTGGGAACATATTAACACAATAATGCCTTTAGAAAAGCATGAATAAGCTTCTGTAGGCTCTGATTAACAGAAAGCTAAACATGATAGCTAAGATAAGCCAGTATTAGTCCGGATATGAGCCGAGCAAACACAGTAATCTGACACTGTTTGTTTTTCTATTCTGTTTAAGGCCTCAACAAACATCCAAAATATTCTGTGAAGTTATAACAGAGTATATGTTAGGATATTATTGACTTTACATGTCCTTTCATATACATATCGCTTATCTTTATAACAAAAAAATTCAGAAAATGCTTCAGAATATGATTATTTTTATCTGTCAGCGGCTCAAAGCTTACAAGCTGAAGTTAAATGCCACTCGGCCGGCCACAGGAACAGCAAGTGGAAAAAACACATTAGAAACTGGTTTCGTCTGCCAGGTGTGATGACTGAGCTTTTGTGCTTTTACATACATAAGTGTGCTGTTGGCAAAGCCTTTGTCTCTGTTGAGTCACCGCTTTTATTCTGATGCTTCTGTGGATCGATTTTTCATGTGAGAGATTTCAGAAGTGATCCAGGTCTGTTTCAAGTTTTTCAAGCTTCCGGGAACAGTGTTCTGGTCACCCGTCTTTCATACAGTCACAAGCTCTGTTTCGTGTTTGGCGGATGGAGCTCAGTGGAAAGCTTGTTTCTTGACACCGGGCTTTGGAGATCCTTTCAAAATAACATCAATATCTATTCCTCCAGAAGAATCCTTTGTTTTTACAGTAATCGCATTGGCTTTGCCTTTTAAAGGAGCACGAATACAGTATATACAGTACCAGTCAAAAATTTGATCACACTTTCCTACTTACTGGTTCTGTATGTATTTTCACTCTACTGGGACCTGCCCTTAACTCTCATATTAGCTAATCCTCTGTGTATCAATGCATATCAAAACTACTCTTCATTAAGGTGATTTCTAACACTCTTAAGGCCTCCGTACGCTGCGCAGTATCAACAGTCTTGCAGGTTAATTGCTTGTCACACTGCAAGATGAAGCTAAAAAAAAAGCTTAGACAGGCCAATGTCACAGAGTATAGAAGCCTGAAGAAAAAAAATCCGTTTGGCAAAATCTCTTCCCTCCACAGTGTTTTTAGACAGTGTGTTCCTTCAGGGGAAAACACGTGGTCGCCCTGCAGTTTGGGACCTGGAGAGGCCCGAGTCCTGCTTCCTAAACAAACCAAAGACCTCAAGTTTTAATAGCTGTTAGGGCTCTGAGGCCATAGTTGGTAAGGGAAAAGACTGCTCCACGGGGTAACCTCTGGTCATTTCTGAACTGACCGTGTGTGTATTTCTGAACTGACCGTGTGTGTCGGAGTGTGGAGGACGAAGGTGTCAGGAGTGTAAATGAGCTCTTGGTTGCCATGTGATGTGGAGGATGAATTGGTAATTGGTGTACAGTAATAGCTCCACTTGTTTGGGGTCCGGCAACTCTCGACGCACGTCAACAAACGCTCTCGTGTGTTTTCTCCGAAAACGTTCACTTGCGTTCCTCCCAGATTTGACCTGTGCTATTTTAGTTCACATTTATCCTCCACATCTGTGGGTTTCTTAAGTCTAAAGTTCGCATTCAAGATCTGAGAATATGCAGCATTTCTGAGCCTTTGTTGGACAAATGAAGCAGCCAGTGGAGGATTCATAAATCTTTCACACTGTTGCCTTCCTGTCACAAGGGCACCACGTGCATACCATCACTCCGAGGACTGTATCCGGTCCTGGTTGCCAGTGGCACTTGATAGCACATCCTTGTTTGTCAGTGTAACACTATGCGGCTGCAGCCAGAGCTGAAGTGGAGTACAAATAAACTTGTTAGCAAACATGCACTTTCAGCATGTGACACATGATTCATGTTTCATTTAAGTTAAAGGTGAATTGTGTTCAGCCTGCCAGACAAATGTTTTTGTGTAGTGGATGAAAGAATGTTGCAATTCTGTCCAAATATTTGGAATTTCAAGTGATATTCAATGATTTTTATCGGCTTTATGAAAAGCTTCATAAAATGCAATATTAAAGAAACAGAGTGGAGCATCTTCTCTGCTTGCTGGCTGTTGCTGAGCCGAAGTCATATCAACTTCAAAAGGCTTTGCTCAAACGCTCTCCTGGTCAGATCTCAGTCAAATACTAGTTCTCAACAAAGCTTAACATATTGTCCGGCTTGGAGATACAGATGTGTGCAGCTCTCTGCATCAGGACAGTTCAAACAATCCAAAGGAAAATATACCTGTAGTTTGACCTGAGGGTCAAAATACGGTTAACTTTAAGGGGTGTGTGAGATAAATACCAGCAAAAGAAGAAGAAAAAATATATTTTTCTAACAATTTCTGATTAGACGACGCGAATAAAGTGTTTTTAAATTGTGCTCAACGTCCTGTTTAAAAACTTATAACTTCTGTAAAAGAGCTGCATGGTATTCAAACCAAAGTACATTTATTAATAGCTAATATTAACTAACAGCAAAGATTTACAGCTACAGATTTGATGGATGGTTGTAAAAACCTAATCTTTATTTATGACTTACTAACATTTGTAACTACAGAAGTGATGGCTGGTCAGAGTGTGAGAAACGAACAGGCATTTAAAAATGGTTTACCAGCATTAATAACTGCTTTATTTCCAGATATTAAAATTAAATACCAGTGTTTTGTCACAATCTGGCAACCCAAACATTGTTTGTATTAATGGCTGATCGATAAAGCTTTAGCATCCGATTTTTGACCCACATTAGAGCCATTAGTTGCCCTTTTAAAGAGTTGTGTCAGTATTTCGTCTTTACAAAATCCTGTTTATTTTCCAGACTCTCTCCTTCATTCTTGTGTAATGATGGCTAGTTATTCCTCCTCAGGCCTGTAGAAAATTATGAAATTAAATAAGTCTATGAATGAATCATTGGTTTAGACCTTCTGGTGCTTTCATTCTCCTGCTCCTGTTTGGCAGAATTGACCGTTGTGACGGCCAAGTAGCCTTAAACAAACTGTAAAACAAGTATGTACAAATCCTGTTTATGCGGGTCGGTCCTTTGAAGAACCGGCGCCTGAAGAATGAAGGAATCTTCCCAAGAGGGACATAACTTTAAAACATGTCAGATTTGTATTGTCATGAGCTTGTTGAGGCTTGTAGTCTGTTACCTGAATGATGATTATTCTAAACATTTCAAGATAATTAGGGCTGAGGTAATTCTTGTTGTCAGGTTGGAGTTTACATCCACTCACGTCAGTGATGTGATGTGATGTGTGTGTAATACAAGGCTGCCAATAAAAGCCTCAGAGATAATTGAGAAGTGGATGAAATAATGCGGCATTTTATGTTTCGTGTTCAGATCATAAATGATGATTTACGTCCTTTTTAGCACACACTCTGTGGCTTTTATGTCCTGCAGAGTGGCCCATTCTCAGGAGTTCAACGACATAAAACAAAGTCTAACAGTAGAAAATAAATCATTTTTATTTTTTTACATCAATGAGAACCCGGAAAGTAAAAAAGCAAAGTATACACAAAAAGAATGACATGAATTTATGCAAAATAAAATATTTACAGTGAAATGTTTATGATTTTTTTCAGTTTGAGGAGCAGTAATTGATCAGAAAGCCTCTCCGTTGTAAAGATATACTCCCGTAGATCTCTGATGTTGTTGCCAGGCAAGCTGACTCAGTTTAATTTGGGTTTAAGAGGACTCAGGTCGGCACTTTCTAGCTTTGGAGGACGTAGCCGTGATGGAACATGACAGGCTGTGGACCTAACGCACACTTTTCAGTGATGGCCCTCAGCGTGCAGGATGAGGAACAGTTAAATACACGTAGTTATCGATGGAAGAATCTCATGTGACACATTACTTGTTTATTGAATTGTTTGTTAAGCAGGTACTTACAAACAGGTGAGTGAGTTACTGACAGGCAGTGGTGTATACGAGCAGGCAAAGATGTGTTTCAGCGCATATTCCATTATATTGTATTCTTTGTTGGATTTTAGTGCTTCAAATTTCTGCTGTTAATGAGGTTATTTTTCACACTGCTGAAAATACTGACACCTCATTTAAACTTTGGTCCTCGTAGAGAGGATCATGGCGTTTACCCGACTGCTTGGCTCTATTTTTTAGGACAAACTTGTACAGACTGTATTCTCCAGGAGTCTTGTGATCTTCCTGTGGTTCACTGGGTTTTCTCAAGGGGACAAAGTGTTTGTTCCATCCACGCTCTTCTCTTCGAAGGCTTTACACTGAGAGAACAGCACATGCGCTCTCTCCTCCAGCGTTCCGACACTTGTTTCGACGCTCTTTCCGTTGCAGGGTCATTTGATCAGATTGCAGCGAGAATGTCCCCTCGTCTCCGTTGATCTTTGACCTGCGCAGCTCGCAGGTAAGCTGCAAAGTGTGACGGGTCCAACCGGCGCTCATGCTGTTGCACACACGCCTTTTAAGTTAAGTTTTGGAGTCACAAAGGAGCCATTGTTTATGAATGACTGATTGGTCTGGGTAATTCCCTAAACATCTCACATATTTACATTTACTCTGCTGACATTTCAGCCTTTTTTAATGCACTGCACAATTTAAGCATTCAATGTACAGAGATGAAGGAATGAGGCGGATCAGGCTGGTAGCGTGCAAAGGAAAAGTTACCAGCCACTGTATTGCGCAATGCAGCTCTCAGCCCGAAAGGCGAGTGGATTACTTAAGGAGAGGGGTCTTAAAGCACCTTACTACAAGCACAGCACAGTTTATAGAAGACTATTAACTGAGGTTTTAGTGAGTCACTGAAAACAAACAGCAGAGAGGTTAACAGATGTTAAGAATAACAAAGTAAACAGACTAAAGATACAAGATCTCCCAGCAATCTTAGTCTCTCAAACAAGATGATGCAAGACTCTCTGAAGAACTCATATTGTGCACTTTTAGAGGACAGCCTCACCTCGTGCCTGTGCAAATTTGCAGTATTTGAACTCGACCGATGTATCGACCAGGCGGGGATATTGTCTGATATTAGTTTATTGCAGATACGTATATGAGGGCCGATACGTAACAAGAAACAGCAAAGCAAATATGGCAAAATAGGCTTGAGGTCATTTGGAAAAACGGTGTCACTGTCACATAGTTGGTCCATCAGAGAACACTAACAAGTAGATTTTTCAGTTGTAAAGTGAATCGCACATCGTGTACTTAGGCCACAGTTTCTAAATGAATAAATAAATAAATCTAAATGATCAATATCGAGACTGTCTGTTTATTTCATTTGTTAATTGTAAAGAAGAACATTTAAAGCCTTATTATGCAAGAATTGGTATTTGTTTCGACTTGCCGCCTCTGCAGTTTGAGATTGCAATTCACATTTACACAACTGTCGTAAATAGAAATAGCGCCTTGCCCCTCCGTGGAAAGCTGTTCGCATGCATTTGTTGACAAGCTGAAGGATTTAGAACCAGCAGAGATAACATCAGAAACCAAAGAGCCACGCCGACTGAATATTACAGGGTTTTACACAAGCGGTGAGCACACAAAACATTTTGATGAGCCAACGCTAGTGTTCTCAGCAAATACCAAAGACAAGTGTTTGAACGCAGAGTATGTTTGTAATAGAATAAAATATTGTTGGTAACATGACAGAGGCTGAATAGCAAAGAATTCACATTTGGCAGCTTAATTTATTACAAGCTAGCTGAGATAAATTTGCAAGATTGAACTCTCGAGGTTTGCTTGGCATGAGATTTACGGACACTCCGAGCTTTTTGGCGTGAGATGAATTTATTTGCGTGCTAGCCGGAGATGGAACTGAGGTCAGATGACTTTTGACGTCCAGAAAAACTGCAAAACTCCATGAGACAGGGACGACCACAGTAAGATTACGGCCTCTTTCATGAATGACATTGGCAGGGATGTGCTCTGCTGTCAGATTACTCTTGTCCGGCCTCCTGCTCAGTCACTCTCTCTTGTTCTCCTCTTAGTTTTCTTTGTCAACATCCTCTTGCCATGTTGTCTGTACTGAGAATACAGAACTAGCTTCCTCTTACTGCAGCTGCAGACTCAAAGACGGTGGTGTGTGACATACTTCCACAAAGCGTTCTGCACTTCTTGCTGGAGATTGCAGTATATATTGTATATTGTATAACAGGCATTCGGGGAGTGAAATGGGACTGAAACATGCGCCGTTCTCATTATTCTCAGTGCGTCAATGATTTTGAAGCTATAATGTTGATATGAAAAAGTTTCATAATGTTGCTTTAACTCCCACTTATCAAATACTGCATCAGTGCGGTTATGAAATATATTATAATCAAAAAAAGCATCTTAATCAGATGGAAAATGACTTGCTTGTCTGGCCGCTTTTCCTCTTTCAAGATACACGAGAGATAGTGTAATCCTGCATCTAAGTCCCTCTTACTTGTGCTGGTAATTAGTGGGGCGCCACCGGTCAGCTCAGGTTGTCAGTGTGAGAGCCGCAGTCAGAGGCTGGTTGGAGTCCTCGGTCCTTATGAGATTAATGGCTAACCTCCCTCTGCCCGCTCCATTTACAGAACATGTCAGGTTTTCCTTGGAAGGAGCACACTGCCTCCTCAGTTCTCACCTGCAAACATCTAAATGCAACACTGTACCAGTGTAAGTGCCTATATGCGTGTTTATATAAAGTGTATGTCAGTCAAGGCAGGTATGTCAGTCTTGGAGGCGTGAGGTCAGACCGTTTTTTTGTTTTTTTTCTTTGCCTTTGACCTCAATCCCTGAGCTTTGCGAGCCAGTCGTCGGCGCCGTGCAGGTTTCCTCCTGCACGCTCTGTCATGGAAAGGTCTCTGTGAACTCTGGTCTTTATCTGCAGGGCTCCTCACCGTCAGCATCTGGAGCACAGGAGTTATGACCTGTTAACAGCGCTTTCAATAACAATTTAATGACAGGAAGAAGAGGGAAGTCTAACCTTTAAGTCCCTAAAAGGGTTCAAACCAAGGTCAAAATAGCTGGAAAAAGTGTGCCAGATAATTTCGCTTATTTCTGGAATCACACAAAAAAATTATGACTTGTTCTTTTACATATAATGACCCTGATCACATACTATTAAAGGTGTTCATCCTTTCATCATTTATGTTCATTGAATGGTTGATTCTTAGTCTGTAAAATGTAAGAAAGTGGTGATAAATGCACCGTTTCCCAAATTGCAAGGTTACTTGTTCAAATTAAAAGCCGTATTTTAGCAGCTGTTTGGCTCTTTTTCTTGACTTCAATTATAAAGCTTGCAATATTCTATTTTTTTTCTAATTGTTAAAAAAATCCTATGAAAAGACCAAATGAGCTACACTGTTGCACCGGCTGACAAGTTCCCTCAGCAAACATGGGTACTGTAGTTTATTTTGAGTTTGTCCCACATACACCGTCTCCTGCTGTGTAAATACTCACTAGAGCAACAAAAATTTATTAATCTGCAGCTGAAAATACTCCCCAACAAATGCCCTGTTTCCTAATGTTTACATATTGGCTTGTTAAGAAACTACAGTGCCCAGCTATCTTAGGAAATTACTGTTATTTAAAAAAAAGAAACTACATATTTGTGACTTGTTTTAAGCGTTTCAAATAAGGAAGAGTTGGCTTGGTGGGTGAGTAACACTGGTTAGATGGGGAAACGGTCTAACACATCGTTGGTTTTGGTGTTTTCACGGCATTTATTAACAGTAAGAATATAGAATTATAACAACCTTATTCTAAATGAATAATCAAAAGTCTGTATTGTTAAGGAACTATCTGTCAGATGACTCATCTGTTAAATCAGGAATCATTTGAGTACTTCACTTACATAAGTGTGAGTGCAGATCCAGGTATTCAAGACATGGGTATAAAAAAAATGCATTGAGCCCCGCGTCTCTAACTCGTAACACACGTCCCTGTGGGCTATAAGTAGTATGACTGAATCCATTTTTCACTTGCCCTACTTTTCTCCCTGTATTTAGTCAAGATTCCTGCAGATACCGCAGTCTGTCCACACTGACTGGATATACTCAAATCCTGGTCAGGCTTCCTGTATCTGTTTGACTGTGACATCAAAACAGAGCAAGCTGTTCATTCCCGTTTTAAGCCACAGCGTACGCCACCTGGTTTGGTGCAAATGTTGGCTGACATGTTGTGTTCGTGTCCTGGTTGTCATAATAGGGGCGCTGACAGAGACTTCTTAATACCGGTGGCTCTTCTACCATCAACACTGCTTATGTAACTCCACTTATGTGGCACCAAGCTCGAGTGTTTCCAGCCCCAGTTATTGCAGACCCCCAGTTTGACACACACACACCTCCCAGCAGCTAAGAATAAAACATTCAGCTGGAAGGGACGACAGTAGAAGTTGGCAGAGGCTCCGTCACACACCTCTGAATCTAACCTGTTTTTACGGGTGTACCCACTTGTATTGGAGATAGCTTGTTTTCGTGCCCCCCCTCCCCTGCATCGCTTTCTCCAGTGTTATGCAATGTTTTTTGGCCTCGTTTTTCAAAGAGGGGAGGGGGAAGGGAGAGAAAGCGGCAGATATGTGCAATCAAATCTGCACAGAAAAAGTTTGAAAGGAGCCTTGCACAGCTGTCAACAGAGGATTCCTTCTGTGGGAAACGCCAGAGGGCTTCTGTATAAAGATAGATACCATTAAGTCTACTTTGAACACATGGTAGTTATCTGTAATCATGTTTATCAGACTTTTCTCAGATGAATTGGTGGCTGTTAGGATGGAAAAAAAAAAAGTCTGAAGTGTTGCTGTATGGCTGGTTTTATTTCTGCTATTAGTCATAGATTGGTGCATGTGTTTACTGGAAGGCGGCATTATGCTACCCTGAAGTCAGCCAGCACCAATTACAATGCAATCAGATGACAGTATCACAATGTGAACACAGCTCGTACTCGTGCTTTGTCGTTTACATCTGCATTTAATTTTTCGCTGCATTTCACACTTTTTTCTTACATTTTAAATGAACTGTTCCTCGGTTTGGTGGTTTGAATAGGTTTTGATGACTCACATGAAGGAGTGTTATTCAGAGTTGCTACAGCAGTATTTTGGTTTATTTCACAAGAGCTCTTCTGAAGTAGCCAAACATCTGCATGTTGCATTTTAATATTTTGCAATCATGCCATGCGGCATGTCAAGCTCTCGTAGATCCTGCTGTGTTGGAAGACTCAGGGGTCTGCATGCGACAGCTAAGGCATGTTACAATGACTCTGTGCTGCAAACAGGTGACTGTCCACATGGAACAAAGCTCTCTACACAGGGGCCTGATGTTATCTTGCTTATATACACAAATATCCAGATGCACATCAACCCATAAACCCACTGACTCACTCACCCTGGGTCACACAACTGCACACACACACTTTCCTATTCAAGCCAGTATTTGTGTCATGTCGCCTGATTTTCAGGGTACAGTGATCTATAGCAGGATGTAACCGTAAAGGCCACATCTGCGATTTGACGTCTTTAGTGTCCTTAAAAGTTAATTTAGTGTCTTAGGCACAAGTTGAACTGACTTATTCGGAAGATGCATGAATATTTGTATGATCTAATGACATCTAAAACATGTTACAGTCATTTTTTCCTGAAAACCCGAGATGTTTTCCTTTTTTGCAAACCATTTA
>JAQQZW010000014.1:6019722-6036377 GCA_029814745.1 Zanclus cornutus | reverse complement strand
GGTGTTCTTAATTTAAATGCAGGGATTTTGTTTTTCCCCTTTTTTTTTACCATGGTTTGGAAAGTCAAAATCAGCGAGCAAAAAATTGGAATAATGATTTTTGAGAAGGCGAAATGGTTAGGTAAAAAAATGGATCCATCTCGAGGTCCTTATCTTATATTGTCATTAGCTCCATTAGCACAAACCCGTTGATACAGTATCTGGCGCTTTAGGGGCTCCTGAAGTTCTTACAGCCCTGGAGCAGATGCTTATTTGGCCCTGTTGGTAATCCGGCCTCTTTTCAGCTGAGCTTCAACAGGAGTGAGTAACATGTGGGAGCTTCATACTGTCTCTCCACAGTCCCTCCATCTTGATTAACCTGTAGTCACTTCTGCACTATTGTTTTCTACTGTTTTCGAACATTTGTGTCTTCCAGTGAACACAATCCAGAGATGCAGCTACCACAAATCAAATATAGGGTCTCTGCAGTGATGCTCAGAATTTTACTCCAGCATGACCCATTAGCCCCTATAAATAAGCTGTTTATCAGTATCAAATAAAGCTTAGATATCCTCTGTGTATTTAGCCATTGCAAGACAACAAAATGCAGTGTCATTGCATGGAAATTAACTTCATAGGGATCTTCATTTATTCAAACCTATAACTTGTATAGCATGACTACAGCGATTAAAATCTGAGACTAGAGGGCCTCAGCCTTTTTAATTCAGAGTTTAATTTCAGTGCCTGCTGGGATCAGAGACACAGGATGATTTCAAATGCATCCATCTCAATGCAAATGTGCAGCTCAGTCGCCTTCTGCAGAATGACCTTCCCTCCTCGTGTCGTGACTCTGTTTGCCCCTTAAAGCTGCCTGTCAAACATTGAACTATTCTTCCTGCTGAAGCTCTGGTCTATTTGTTTGAACAGGATCAGGGCACCAGAGACTTACAAATGGGAACCTCCGAGAGGATTTATGCAAAACACTATTTTCTGTGTATTCTACGGACTGGATGATGGGCATGTCAGTGTCATATGTCAGCAACAGAGATGATTATTCACATTAGGTTTAGATTTATCATTTGATGATTATAACTCCTGCCGCCTCTGCTCTGTGTGTCGATGAATATGGTGCAGCAGCACTTCCAAATGGCCAGCAGGTGTAGCAGTGAGGTCTCTGAATGAAGAGGCAGGATGAGGGAGGGGAGTGGAGGGAGGACTTGAAGCAACAGGCAGTGGGATTCATCAAACTGTCTCATCTCACCATCCTTCTCTCTCCAACACATTATTATCTAGCTTCATTTGTTGTTGAAAAGGTAAAGTTTTAAGAATGCTACCCTAAGTGTTAACCTAGTAAGATTTATTGAGGGTAAATGCGATATCAGTTGTCCAGAAACATCACAATTAGGACTGTGCTGAGCAGCTCGTTCCTCCTTCACTACCTCTCTGTTTTTCTACCTGCTCTTGCAAAATAACTGCTGCAAATTCACACTGTTCTGTGTTATTGTTCACAGCAGCAACCGAAAAAAGAGTGAGGGAGCATTTAAGTGGCACAGTCACAACATATTAAAGTCAGAGCTCGGCTGCTGTTGTCATTTTGATGTCCGCAGGGAAAAATGCTTTTTTATTAATCGCTGGCAAATGCCTGCTTCCTCACTGTCTGCTAATGAAGAGATTAGGAGAGAAGACATGCAGCTGAACTTTAAAACGCTGTGGCCTTGCAGCTCTGAGAGACCAGGTTTTGTGCATTTAGATGATTTATTTCCCTCCTTTGCGAGGCTTGGGGAATTTTCTACACCTGCCTACATGGCCCACAGTATTTCATCCCCTTATTTGGTCTTGCTCAGACATCCACTAAAACAAACAGGGGAAAATAAAAGGCAATGAATTATGTCCTCCATTATTTGGCTCTCTTTGACTCTGATAAAGGTTGACATACTATTTCAGCTGCGTCCTTTGAATAGAATTGAACATGAGGGCGAAAGAGGTCTGAGCTGGTTTAAACTGGGCATAGATTTGGTAATGAAACTGTGTGCCAGTTGGCCTGTGTGGGAGGACTTCTGTTACCCCACAGGGAGATGACACAACCAAAGCACATAATAATTCACTTAGCTATATGTGGGCCGTGTGAGTGTGTTGGAGAGTAAACACATTAAGTCCTACTTTGCCCAAGCAGTATGGACTTTAATAAACGGCCATCAAGGAGAACATACCAACGTAGACCCACAACTTGTTGGCCCTGGTTCTTCAGTGTTACTCCAACAGGTTGGGTCAGATGACAAAATTAAAGTAAAATATTTGGAAATATATCGTGTGTGAACGTGTCACTCTGGAAACCTGAAACCCAAATGTCGTCTTCCCTCTTTAGGATTGAACTCTTAAGCCTTGAGGTCGCAGATGGTGCGCTTACAGTAGGTGGAGATTACAGCTCATGTGTCAGTGGAGAGGAGGAAGTAACTGATTTTCAATTTGTGACAGCACACTCAGTCAGAGCAGTATTCACCGCTGCAGAGCTGCACAGCAGGAGTTAGTCCACAAGTAAAGGTCACATTCGTTCTCTGCATAGACGGAGTCGGGGCGACCGGATCGAGCACTCCGAAGGTTTGAATGGACGTAAAGTTCTCTCAGTTGAATCGAGTGAAAAGTCTGGGTGCATTAGAACATAAAGACATAAGTCAACTACAATTCCCAAGGTGCATTTTGGTTAAAAAAAAAAAAAATCCAATCTCTGAGCTGAAATAAGTTTTTTTTTTTCAGAGTCTAAATACATTTTGCATGAATTCAGTAACTGCGGCAACATGTTTTGTTCATTGTCAACGAAAAAACATTCTGAATTAAATATGTCTGAGTTCATAGGACATGTGGCTGACGCTCATGGGTATCGTAGTATTTCGAGCCCTGATAGCTGTAACATAAACCTACATTATCATTTAATTATCGTGGAGACTCTTAATATTGAGGATATCTTGAAACAGATACTTTTGGGAGCTCCATGTTTTTTAACAGATGTCTTTCTTGTCTCATTTGACTTTCAGATATCGGCTATTAGACTGTTTTAGTTACGGTGCGTTCCCTTTCTTGGAAAAATAAAACTCTCATACTTTGGTATGTGACACTCTTCTTCAGTAAAATTTGAACACACATTATATTCCATGCAGAACCGGTAATAAAAAGCTGAGGAGCTTTTAGACGGCAATCTTGGCCCCCCTGGGACCCGAAACTGTCTCATCTGTGACTGATCATACCTTTATATGGTGCATCAGGATACAGATATCGCCACCTTTCCCTGCAAAGCAATAAGTGCAGGGGCATTAATCTAGATTAATAAATAATCTAAGGTGGGGCAGGAGTGAAACTTTGTTACCAGCAACCTTAAGTGGTTTCTGCACCACCCTGTGCAGCTCTCACCTTGTGAGCCGGGGCCTGACACTTCCCCTTATTGATATCAGTGTGATTTATGGAACTCTGCTCCCTCGGCCATCCTCGAACTGGAGATGGGCGTGTGATTTATCCCCGTCTGATGCTGCAGGGTGTCTGCTGCTGGCAAAACGAGGGAGGAGGCTCTGAGTGAAAAAGCCACCAGCCTGAGTCCTGTTTGTGCCTCTTGAGTGAGAATCACTCTTCTTCTGCGTGTAGAGATGCACCTCTGCAGCAGGATTTTGTTTTAATGAACAGGTCCATCTGCCGCTCTGTTCACGTCACTCTTCCTCCCTGATCCCTGGAAGCAGGATGTGTATAGAAACAAGTGGAGGAAATCAATGGATTGAGGATGACTCAGCTTCTATTATGCAGCTGTTTCGAGATAAATATTCCGAAACAGTTCTTTCTCTACGATTTGCTTTCATTTGATTAACATCTGACATTAATGCTCTCCAGCCAGACCGCACAATTTTACTGTAATTGCTCCAAGAGACGTGTGTCCCTCAGGGTAAAGTCCATTTATCATTCTCAAACTGCCGATGCTTCATTGTGCTTTGGCTGCGAAGGGATTTTCACTCTCGCCACGACAGTATTGAGCTGTATTTCTTTCATGTGTGACGCCTAATTTCCCACTTTAAGATTCTTATTATACATTTTAGGGGAAATTAGATTTTACCTCGATATGTTTCTAGTCATTCACCCCTCTGAAAAATTTAATTTTATAGGTGTGCATATTGCTCTGTTTAAAAAAATCCCAATGTCCTCCATCTCAAATTAAAACCTCCCTCTGCTCTTCAGCTGCTCCGACTTCTGTGTTATGGGTAATCACAGTAGGCTCCCACGGGAAACGTGTGTCCTCTCTAATTCTGTGATTTCGTCCGCGTGGTTCCCTCTCAGATGAGTTTTAATTTGGAGGCCACGGGTAACATGAGATAAATCCTGTTGGGTGCCCTGCAACACTGGCCTTTGCCATGGCTGGCCCCATTAAAGGATACTTTATTGATTGTAAATAAGCTCTGTAATTAATGAAGGGACTCAGTCCAGGCTTAGACACAGAGGAGGACGTCTGCACCTGCTGGCAGCTGGATTTCTTTTATGTTTAAAAATTTAGATGGGGCTTAGTAATTAAGAATGTAATTCATTTTAGGGTTGCCGTATGAAGAGACCTAAGCTAATCCTCTAATATTCTCAGCATTATGCCATGACGAAGCAATTCTCTAAGCAAGGTTTAGAGCTAAACAACATATTTTAATGACTGCGGCTAGTAATGCAGTTTTAATGTAAGTTTAAAGCCTTTTACACATGCATCTTTCCAGCTCAGAAAGTATTTTGAGACCTATTTGAGGCTGTTAATTCAGCTTTGGGTGCCGTGCTTACAAAAGAACCAAGCTGTGTCTGTGTTTTATTTTCCGGCAGAACAAACAAGTGTGCTGCTTTCAGGTGACCGGACGAAAGTGGCTCGTCGTCACGCAGCGCTGGTGAATGTGCCTTTAAGTGGTTTTTAACTCACTGGAGGAGCATTGTGCCCGAGCTGTGGAAGAGCCTGAGATGGGCTGCATCCGCTTACGCACATTATCTGTGAGAGCATGCTGCTTCTTGGCTTGCCTTCACAAAGGCCGGTACACAGGGTCAGAGAGAGTGGGAATGAGAGATGTGTATGCTTACACCCTCAGATGAAACATTGCTTTAGCTGTGTATACGGGTACATTTCTGTGTGCGTGGCTGTCTCTCTATGGCGACCTGCGAGTCTGTATGTGTGTGTGCTCACTTGCCTACTCAGTATCCTGTCCTAAAAGATTTCATACATTGATTGCCTCCTCTAGAAACGGACAGCAAAATCTCTCAATAGTTTATGCTCTGGCAGAACAAACTGCTGTAGCCTGGCCTGGTTAGCTCACTGCTATACATATGGAAGCAGATTTATCAGGCTGGACTGTGAAGCCCTCCATCCTTTCAGCTACACTATGGAAAGCTGTAGCTTCAGCATGTACTTACTGAGTCATGGCTTTTTAGGATTTTGATTTAGTATTATAATCACAGAATGCCTTCTGGCCTCTAGGCTAACCAGACCAGACATAATAAGCTGCTCCCTGCTCATATTTTCTGCTGAGGTGAGGTTGCGGTGCGTTGCACGGATACTCGTGTAGACGCCCCGGCCCAGCCTTGGCTGTATCTCTGGAGATGAGCATGCATGCCAATTGATCTGACCCACTGCCACCTTACACTCTCTTACTGCTGTCTACATCTTGTCATGGGAAGGCACATCATTCATACCAATGAATGGATTTCAGGCAGAGGGGAGGGCGGTGTGTGGTTCTACAACATGATAAAACCTCAATACTGGAGTGTTTATTTAAGCTGGAGAACAGTATCTCCTTAGTAAAAATGTGTTATTGTAAGGGAAATATACTATGTTCTTTGTTGATGGTAATTAACAGTGTGAATTTGTAAAAAATCTGCACGCTTTCACTCAGCCCACATCACGACGTAGCCATTCGTGGCATGTGTCACTGCTCAGCCACCTTGAACTGGCACTGCAGCTTTTGATGTGACTCATGCTTTTTATCCATCCCTCTGGTAGGTGTAGGGATCACTTGTGTCACTGTATCATGAAGCAGCTGCAATCATTGCCGTGATTAAACTGGCTTTTAACTGCTTCTTTCCCACAGCTGAGGGGTGCCAGTTAATCCAACTGAAGTTATGCTTGAGAACCGACGCTCTGGGGAGAAAGGAAGCAACATAAAACCAGACGAATTTGGTAGAAAGAAGTTCTTTATTGCATGGACTGATCGTAGTTAACTTCAGTGTAAAGATGCAGTTAATGCGTGTTTTCATTCTGATTCAGCCGCTGCTTCTTGTTTGATGAGCTGCTTCATCTGTAACGTGTCCGTCTCTGTTCTCTAAAGTCCACAAGGATTCGTGTTCTTGTGTCTGAGCGACAGAACAAAACCTGAACAGACTCAGTTCAGACAGACAGCAGAGAAGCAGCTAACCTGAGAGCCTGGAGTCCCTTCTGCTGCTCAGTAACAGGACATTATAACCAGAGCTGGAACCACTATTTGACCTCTCAGTTGACAGAAAGTGTCTTCAGCAACAGTCGTGAGAGTCGATTAATCCTGTAGGTCATTTTTCAAGCAAAAACACACAAGAAAAGCTTCTTCCAGCCTCAAAATGGGAAGATTCCCAGTAAACTGACCATCTTTTGGTTTCGGACACAACAGAACATTTGAAGACGTCGTCTTCGACCAGAGACAAACAGTTTTCACTGTTTTCTGAGGTTAATTGACCCAGAATTCAGCAGATGAATCGATCCTGAGAGCGGTGAGCAGTTACAGCCTCACACTGACAGTGAAGTGTGTGTAAATGTCCTGGTTTGTCCTCCTGTAGAGTCGAGCCGTCAGCAGCCTGGAAGGCCTCGTGTCCGAGGTTTAATGTCGTGATGTAAATATTTGGAGAAGGAAATTTCCCTGCAGCGAAGTGAAAACAGGCTGGCAGCCGGAGCCGCGGGGCTCGCGGTGACCTCGCTCTGAGCCCGCGGTGCTCTGCAGCGCTGGATGTGTCGGATTGTGGTTTAGGCTGCGAGCCAAGATCCAGCAGAGAGGAAGCAGAGAGTCCCCGGCTGCTCCTCGACGCCTCGGCATCCCGTCAGCATGTCGCGTTAGCGGACCGACCGCAGACTTTGTTTTCTTTAAGCTCCTTCAGGCCCGTCGAGTTCTTTAACAGGTATCACAAGACGAGCCCAGTCTGCGGCGGATCGTCCGCCTGCTGATGTCTGAGTCCATCTGTGGGCTCTAAATATGAGCGCAGCCGATCCCGGACTCAGGCAGGTGTTTCTCTGGGTTTGGTTTGTGTGTTAATTCATTAAAGGTGAGACACGTTACAAACAAACAAACAAACAAACAAAAGGTTTGTACAGAACATCATGTTTCCAGTCAGCAGAAGGTCAAGTCACTTTCCTCCTGGACCCGCTGATCGAGTAGCTTCTCCTCTCAGCTCGCCGTCCACAGCGACTTCTTCACGTCTTCTGTTTGACCAGCAGCCTGAAACCAAAGAGGTTCAGTTTATCAACTGAAACTGAGAAAAACAGAAAAAATGAGACACTGGAGGAACTGAATGTTAGTTTTCTTTCACTTCTTAAATTACATGAACAGGAAACTTGATCACAAAACTGGTTGTTGAAAAGATTTCTGCAGATCGACTCATCAGAATGACGAAGACCTCACAGGTCAACATGTCTGTTCTTAAGTTTTATTTCCAGATGATTTGATATCAGAAATCATTTCACTTGATCCGAAATGAAGAGCTTCAGTCAGAAAGTTGACAGTTTCCACTCAAAGGCCTCTTACTCACTTCTTCTAACAGAGTTGTTGGCTGCTGTTTCCAAAGTGAACCGAGAACTGTCAGTTGATCTCTCACACACACACACACACACACACACACACACACACACACACACACACACACACACACACACACACAAATGTTTTTTTCTTTAAACTGTGTGTCTGCTGTCTTTCTGAGTGTCCACATGAGTTAAATGTGTTTCGTCCCTCCCAGGTGTGCCGCTGCTGCTGTATGCGAACCGCCGGGACCTTCGGCTCGTGGACGCGGCACACGAGAAGGCCAACGCCACGGTGGTGGTGGGGGGGCTCGAGGACGCTGCTGCTGTGGACTACGTCTACTCAAAGGGCCTCATCTACTGGAGCGATGTGAGCGAGGAGGCCATCAAACGCACCGTCTTCAACCAGTCAGGGGCCAGCGCCATCGAGACGGTGGTTCCGGGTCTGGCCTCCCCGGACGGACTGGCCTGCGATTGGTTGGGGAGTAAAATTTACTGGACGGACTCGGAAACCAATCGGATCGAGGTGGCCGAGCTTGATGGGTCTCTGAGGAAAGTTTTGTTCTGGCAGGAGCTGGACCAGCCGAGGGCCATCGCTCTGGATCCAGAACGAGGGTGAGTGAGCCGATTCCGGCGGCGTGATCCCGGCGGTGGGAATCTTTGGGGATCTCCCGATCCAGCGTGAATGAGCTCTTGATGGTGCAGTTTGATTGAGAGTTATGCTGAAGCAGACTCAGTGTGTGCTTGTGGTAAAAGCCGGTCAGATGAGTGAGCACAGAGGAGAAGGTTTGGCGCTGCAGCTGATGGCACCCTGAGGCTTTGGCTCCTGAACAACAGGAGGAGGGGCGGGTTTCTGCTGCTTTGTTTGTGGCTTGTCCCGGATCAGATTGGGTTGCAGGGCGACTGAGCTGCTCCTCCAGCGGGCTCCCGTCCACCGAATCCTCCTGGAAACTGAACAACAGCGTCAGTGTGGAGGTTTTTTCCTCCTGCTGTGAGGACGAGGAGCTCGCTGTCGGCAGCTGAGGAATGTCTTATATCAGCTCGAGACGGGAGGGAGGGCGAGGAGGAAAAACACTCGGAGACATAGAAACACACTCAGCACTGCTGAGCTGAGCGTGTACCTGCGTTTATTAGAGATACAGTTTAAAATAAAGGTTTTCTTTGGTAGTCAAATGTTCTAAACTCAATGTTCACTTACTCACTTTTGACTGAATCCCAGCTCCTTCTCCCTCTTTTAATAACAGTTTCTCTTTGCTGGAGGGTGAAGCTGAGTGCTGGCAGCTGAAGTCTGTATCAGCCTTTTATTGTCACTTTTTATTTAGGATTTTAACTCATTTTTAAACTATTAAAAATTCAATATTCAGTTTGTAGTTAAAATTTCAGCTGCCTTCTAAAATTCGCTCGAGGCTCATTGGATCTCATGTTGAGATGTGATCCAATGAGGAGGCAACAAGTGGGCGGGACAGGAAGGAGCACAGTTTAAGACAGAAAGTGACTCATTCATGTGACGTGTTGTTTGAAATTCAAATTGCCACAGGAAGGTAGAGACCGGCTTGTTTCGATACCGGTGTATCAGAAATGTCCTCGGCACAGACTAACATGCTGGACCGGGTTTGGGCGAGGACACACACCTGAGCGCTGATCAAACACCAGGTGATTCGATTAGTAGAGACGGACCCTGCTGCTTCCCACAGCGTCCTGTGTGCTTGTGTGCTGCTGACAGAGTTCTCACTGCACAAGTAGCCGATATCCATAAAGGGCAGGTGACGTAACACAACATTGACGTAACATGTACGCAGGTTTAGTAGAGTCGCTGAAGAAAATACTCACAGCAGGCAGATGTGGGAACGCTGGTGTCGGCTGGTAGCAGACTGCTGTCTGTCCACAGGCCTTATTATTATATTATTACTGAGCTTAAGTAGACGAGTTCAGGGTTTGTTTTGCCTCACAGATGAGAGGTTCATTTGTCGTGATGCAGTTTTATGATTTACTGTTACAAATAACTGTCATGCTGATTTTTAGTTGACTGCAAAAGTCAGTAACGATTCCTCAGTAACGGTGAGACCTCCTGTGTACTCTGGAGGGTTGTATGATGGGCGAGTGGGGGCAGATATGGAGCAGCAGTAGATGTGAGCAGGTCAGAGATAAACATGTCGGACAGTGTGTTTGTGTCGGTCGAGCCTTCGTTGAAAACTCCTCCCCATCTGAACGGGGAGATAAAGAAAGTTCCTCTGAAATCTGTGTTTGTCAGAAAAACCGTTAGTCCAGCTGTTTCACGGATGATTGTCACATGATCGGTCTCTGCCGAAGGTGTTCATAGTGCGTGACCAATCGCAGGGTGAGGTGGGCGTGGCTTCGGGTTTTCGGTTTCAGAAAGAAGACGATGTTCTGAGGTCAGAAAGGTGTGAGGGATGAAAAAGGTTTCCTCAAACGCTGTGTGGTCACAAACCTGGAATAAAGAACATTTCTTCTTCTCTGACTGGATGTTTAAACTCCATCCATGATTGGAGCTGAAGCGATTAGATGATTCATTGATTGGTCGAACCTCATAAAACCTAATCAGCATCTGCTTTATTATTCGACCATCTTTCTTCATCTGGTGACAGATTTTCTGTTTGTGCAACAGTGGACTGTTTGTTTCTGGGTGTCTGACTGTCGGTCAGACATCTGAAGACGTCGGTTCAGACGGTTAGAGACGTTCATCACATGCTGCACTTCCATGTGTCACAGACGGACACGTGAGGAAGAACTCGCTGACTTCAAATGAAAAATATTCATGAAGTTTCCACTGTAATTCAGTTTCTAGTAAAAATGTTCCAAAGGTACAAAATATGTTTGTGTTTTCTGACCTCTTGCAGATCAGACAGTTAAATAGTCAAAGAAATAATCAGCAAATGAATTTGAAGAGAGAAAAGTTGTCAGTTCAGCTCTTTTAGCAGCAAACGTATTTAAAGGTAACGTCGTGGTTTGTGTTCACATCACGTGCTTCAGTTTGAACTGGATCACAAAGTGACATCGCATTTAAATAAATTCAATATTTGAAACCATCCTGCTGCTAAAATAGAGAGCTGGCTTACAGTTAGATGCAGAGTCTTCCTCCTCTTCCCGTCCTTCATCACCACCTTTCGTCCTCTCGCTCCCTGTTTCCCGCGTCAGGCTCCAGAGAGGTGTTGGATTAGGGTGTAAATCCATTAGGACTCAGATAAAAGAGGCCGGTAATGTATTCATTAGTTTTATTTAAATTCGAGGCTGTCGCTCTCCCTCTCGCTGTCTTTCTTTCTCTTCTCTCTCGGGTTTCTATTCATGGAACTCTTCCCTCCTCACTGTTTGATCCGGCACAGTGTGGGAGATAAAAGTCACGGCGAGCCGCTCGCTGATACTCGTGTCTCTCTGGAGGGTTTATTCAGATTGTACACTTGTTTTTGTCAGATTTGTTTTGTCTGTTACAGAAACACTAAAATCGGGTCATTGGAGCATCGCTGAGCTCTGACGTGTTCATGCGGAGTGTTTGACTCTGACCTTGACTTTCACAGAACATACTGAATATTGGTCATCAGCTGTATTTCACAACAACAGAAAAACATCCTACGTGTGCACAGTCAGCGCCTGTCAGGGCCAAATGTTCCCCTGTTTCATTTGTATTGATGAGCAGAACTTGAGTCAGCAGGGGCCACGTGAAGCGTCTCAGTAGACGAAGAGAGCATTTCTGGATCCACAGTCTCAGCAGTTTACGTAGTGTAAAGAATGCAGAGTTCAGCATGAGAGCCAGTTATTTATGAATAATTATTGTTTTCAACTTTTCACTGTTTTTAAGCATTCTTATGTGACTGAGTGTTTTTTTTTTTTGCTCTTTGTTTCATTTTGTTGTCTACTTTTATTTTGAAGTTTCTGTGCTGGAGGTGCAGCATCCTTTAGAGGCGGGACCATCCGTGTGTCCAGCTCTCATTGGGTGACCGATGAGGATCGAGCCTCCCTGCAGAGCGTGCGGTTCGTCAGCTGTGTTTTCGTCCTGCGCTCCAACGTGTCGGTGAAACGAAGAAGATTCTGCTTCTGGTTTTTGTCACATTAGAAGCAGAAGAAGAGACAGCGCGGTCCTCTGTCTCCCCTTCATCACCACTTACATCACCGTGCAAGCACTGTCCAATCAGAGAGCTAGCATACAATCCATGTTCACTTGCTTTGTCCCAGTATGGACGTGAGTGGACTGGGAGGCTGCTGAGCACCTGCTGGACTTTAGATAGACGTTATCCCGACGGGGAAATTCGTCTCTTCGCCGTAGCGACTGTCGTTACGTTCGTTAGCACTCGAACCGTCTGCTCTCATGTCGGCGTTGGTGCTCCACTCGTTCCTGCACTGTTCTTCAAACCGTCTCATTCTGTCTGTTCTTCCATCTGTTTATCTGCTCTGAAAAAAGTCAGTGATCGTGAACCCGACTGAAAATAAATGACAGTCAGGACCAAACGAACCGAACTGCAGGTGTGAAATACGTTCAAATGGTTTCGCACAATTCTGTGAAGTGCAGATTGGTTCCGTATGTAACGTCGTCTGCAGGATGAAGTGACGCGTGAAACAGAGCTGTGATCACACTGTTGTACAAATAACTACACCAGCTTCTGATTTAAGCTCTCTACACCAGCTCTGTGTGTGTGTGTGTGTGTGTGTGTGTGTGTGTGTGTGTGTGTGTGTGTGTGTGTGTTCGTCTCAGGAACCCATCAGACGTTTCATTAGCATGACTGCTGCACAAACTGAGGCTCCCTCATTGAAGCATTAAATGAGTTTCAGTTGTTTTGTTTGTTGCGTGTGTTTCACAGAGGCTCATTGTTGCTGCAGCTGGTTTGATTTTCCAGCAGTTACTGAGCCAGAGGAGGAAAGTTCTGCAGCAGGGACTGTACTGACGTGTGTGTGTGTGTGTGTGTGTGTGTGTGTTTGGGATGAGTCCCACTGATACTGTCCTCCATATGTGACAAAGTCCAGGTGATGTTAAACCGCTCAGCTCTTCACATTAAATCATGTCCCAGACTGTCGAACGAGCTGATTGGTTGTCGTCATGATGTTGCTCCTCTGTGTCAGTACGTTTGCATGAAGTTGAATCAGTCTTAACTTCCTCAGGTCATGCAGTCAGGTGACAGCTGACTCTTTGGCTGCGAGCTACCTGCTGTGCTTACGTAGACAGCCAGGTCAGCATCGCCTGTGTTTCACGTCCGTGTTGAATTAACGGCTGGTAGTCAAAGCTGTAGAAAAATACCGCCTGTGTGTCTGTGGCCAATCAGGGAAGGTCACTCGTGACTGATAAGACCCATCCAGGAAGTGAATGTGGGTGTCTGCATTATTATTTCTGTCTGTCCAAACTACCACTCAGCCTGGAGTCTTCAAACCAAAATGAAGTCAGCAGCGTTTCCTAAAGTCTCAGTTTGAGTGGATTTAAACGCAGGAGTCGTGTGGATGCCTCTGATTGGCTGGATCTCACCTCAGGACTCAGGTGACGGTGAATGGCTTCCTGTCGGGTGTCCGGTGAGTCTGAGTGTGTGAACAGGCCGGTGATGCTCTGCTGCCTCGCTGTGTTCGAGCTCTGGTCCTCTGGTCCTGCTTCCTCTCTGTATGTGTGTGTGCTTGAGACACACTCTCGTTTGTTTGTTTTTGTTGTTTTTTGTTGATGTGAGCATTTGAATTTTTTTCTTCTGTGACTCGAAGCAGCTTCCTGACTCGAGGCGTTTGGGTCCACGCGACGTGTTGTGGATTAGTTCTTCTGTGATGATGCTTCTGTGTGTTTGTGTAACTGTAACATGGACGCAGTCAGTCAGTCTGTTCTATAGCAGTTTAAACTGATGGCTTGATTTTCTGTCTTTTTTATTATTCCTATATTGATTAATAGTTTTTCAGCCTTGTTTTATTTGTTATCAGAAATGGTCAGTTTTCTGTTTGGTATTTATTGGAGAGCAGCACAGAAAAAAATGGAGAAACTAAAGAAATTTACTGTAAAGTCAAAAAATAACCACAGAAAAATATGAGCCAACATGTGTGAAATCTGAATACATTTGCACAAACAAGATCAACAAGTAGTGACCAATATGTGTTATGTGCTGCGAGGCTGAAGTCAGAGGCACAACACAGTTTTATTTTCTAAATATGAGATATGAACGCAGCATGGAGTGAAATTCTGCTCCAATGACCTCGTTTTGGTGTTCGTGTGTCCAATAAAAACAGCCGTTCAGTTCAGAATCAACGAGCACAATTAGCCCTCAGTGTTTTCTTCCAGAAGTCTCACATTTGAGGTAAACACAGTGTCTTGAACTGCATTTCTTAAAGCTGTCATGGAGTCTAAGTGATGTGCTGAGTGTTCAGTTCGCAGCACAGTCGCTGCTTGGAGTTTTATTTTCAGTGCAGTCGGGTTCACTCTGTAGTGCAGCTGAGAAAAACGGGTTCTCCAAATCCACGATGGAACGCAGAGCTGGACTCGGTTCAACTGGGATGATTAATGCATCAGGTACCAAATACAATGCGGCTCTTGTGGTGAGGGGACGTGTTGTGTTCTCTGCATCTCACTGGAGGGTTTTTCTCCTTCTGCTCGGCCTCAGCTGCAGTGAGCAGAGAAAAAGTCACCTGGATGTTTGCAGTGCAGTGACATGTGCAGCACTTCCTTCAGTCTGTCAATAATTCAACTCCTGCACTTTGAGTGATATTTGAAGCGTCAGGCTGTAGTTTCTCTGACTTCCTGATGTGGATATTGAAAGTGTTCAGTCATCGTGTGCAGGTTAGTCACAACTAACCGCTCGTTTGCTAGTTGGAGTTTGCTTTGTTAGCAGTGAAACCCAAGCAGCTGCTGTGTTTAAAGCTGTGCTTGGCTCCTGGGCAGGCTATCAGTTAAAGCTTTTGTCTTGCACTGAATGGGATTAGGTGGAGAGGCCCAGCAGCTCCGTTAGCGGGTCACTTTTACATTTGGAGACATGAAGGTGGAGGACAGGATGAAGCCGAGTACTTGGTGCTTCAGGTTTTTCCCTCTTTCGTACACGGGGAACATGTTTGACAGTTTGTTCCTCATAAACTGATGTGATTTAAGCTTTAGTTTATAGAAGCTCTCACATCTTTACCGTTCATCTGGTGTCACATAGACGACAAAGGACATGTGTCCAGGAGATCCTGCAGAACTTGTAATATTAGAAGAAAATGTAGTTCTTGAAATGTCTTTTAAATAAAGCTTATAGTTAAAACAAACTCCCCAAACTTGAGTCCAGTATCGATGGATTCTGTTGGAGGTTGGTCTCCAGCAAATCACCAAAACCTCTCTGGCTACTGAAACAACAGGCTGACGAATCAGTTGTAGCTGAAGCAAAATATTCTGGCAACAATTTTAATACTTGATTCATCTAAAAGAAAAGTTTGTGTCTTAGCAAACTGAATGTTTTTGGTTTTTGTGCTGTTGGCTGTGAAGTCAGCAGAGGCGGTCCTTGTTCCAGGTGAGGTCGTCCACCTCTGCACCAAAACACTGCAGGAAACCCTGGGAGGATTTTCTTGGTTATAAATGTCGTTAAAATGTTAGACTGAAGTGAAAAATGTCCATCAGAGGTTCCGACAGTCCAAAATGACGCCTTTAAATGCTCGTTCTGTCGGACCGACTCCCCAAATCAGTTGCAGCTTTAGGTCCACTTCTTCCTGAACCTCAGGTCTCCTCCAGCCTTCAGCTTGTGGCTGTTTGCTGCAGGTTCTGATGGGCAGTCAGTCTGTGCTGAAGACTCAACAAAGAGGCTGTTACACAACATGTCAGTGGACAGCAGCTCTGTGAGACGGAGAGGCTTCATCATTACATCAGACGGATTTTAAAAGGCGTGTAATTGGAGTCATTAAAGGGCTCGTTTTGGACCGCAGCAGCTCCACACACACACACACACACACACACACACACACACACACACACACACCCCCTGGATCAGGCTTTTGTCCGACTCTGTTCGCTCCCTCTGGCCTCTGACTTACTGCTGACCTCTGCCGTCTTTTTCCCACCAGCTACAAGTCAGAAACAATGACCGTCTTCTTTTGATGAGCAGTTCTACAAAGTTTATTTCCAGAAATTCTAACCGTCTCCTTCATACGGCGTCACTCTCAGACCAAACTCTGTCTGTTCGTAGTGCTGAACCACGTTTTCTCAAGTGTCCCCGAAGCATTTCTTTAAAAAAGGAGAAAATCCAAAATAAAAAACAGAAAAATAAAGCTGAGAAAACAAGCAAATATTCACCTTTGAGAAGCTGAAAGCTTCAAACATTTTCTTCTTCTGATCGATCAACTAATCTGGTCTGGAGCAGGTTTGATACTGGAACCAGTTAACATGTTGGTACCAGCGACTCCCCAACAGAAACCGCTTGTGTGTAATGAAGTCTTTAAAACCAGCAGCCGTTGAAAATGAAATGAAATAAACTTGTGGTTAGAAATTACAGAAGGGTCATGAGATTAATCTGTGGCGGAGCAACAACCAAACATCAGTCTGCTACATAACTGCTTATCTGTGTTTTCTTGTTAGACTCAATGTAGTTTGACCTTTTCTGCTCCCTGAAATTCAAGACTGTGAGAAACACACAAGTTTACTTTAATGCATTAGGAAGCAAAGCATTAATGAACCACTGGAAATGAAGAAACGGCTGAACAGCTAATAAGTAAACAGTGTTTTCAGGTCCAGGTTTTTAGAGCTCAGGCACAAATCATTGCTATTCATAAAAGTTTGACTTCCTCACATTAAAACATTTTCATTCTGAGTGGATCTGCTGAAGCTAGTCGTCTTCTCCCCGGCAACGGTTCAGCCTCTGCTCCTCATGACGCCTCCTCAGTGGTGGAGTTTACTCTCTGGTCCAGCTCCTGTGGAGACCTGGTGTGTTGGGGGAGGGGAGGGATGGAGATTAGTGATGGTGGAGGGGGGGGGGGGGGGGGGTCC
>JAQQZW010000014.1:5520746-5532959 GCA_029814745.1 Zanclus cornutus | reverse complement strand
CCTTAGAATGATAATAATTTGATGATTGTGTTTACAAGGTTCTGCACTGAATTACGATGGAGTTGCGTACTTGTTAAACGACGCCTGCCTGTTCTGTGTGGCACAGGCAAAAAAAGACCTTGAACTCATGCTCAAATTTTATGCAAATGTTATGACTCAACTCAAAATTTGTAGGCTTGCACAGAGGCTTATTTATGTTGCATACTTCCCTAAAATAACTTTAGAACATGACTTAGACTTCTAATTTTATTCAAGTGGTAACAAAATTATATTTAGTTTATCCCTGAAGGATAAGGCTGGTTATACTCTATATTTTCCGTATTCCATTTGTCAACAAATCCCAACAAAAGACCAAATCAACAATTAATTGATCCTACAAACAACTGTTTATGTATCCAGAGCTTTTCTTTTGTGCCATAGGGCTCCATTGTTGTCAAAAGTTATTAGAAAAATGTGAATAAGCCACACTGTTGCACCGGGCAGCACATTGCTACATTAGTATAAACATGGCATCGCAGTGTATCCCACATACACTGCTCTGTTCCCAAAAATACACACCAGAGTACAGAATGTGTATTAATTCGCCACAGAAAATAGTCCCAAATAAATGCAGTGTTTACTCCTAAGTTTGTAAAATTAGCTAAAAGTTACAATGAGCTGCCGTTGAAGGACATTCCTGAGCCTCTTTAGAAAAATTATCTATACATTTGTGAACAGTTTTTTTAAGATTTACGTCCTCAGTGGGAATAAATGTGCTTGGAGCTGAGTGCCACAGGCAGGGTAGGGAAGTTGGAAAGCATTGAGAGACAGACCAACAGTGTTTGTTTAGGTGTTTTCACAGGATTTGTTAACAACAAGAACAAATCATCACCGGTCTGATCCCTTAAATTTGCATTTCTTGATGTCAGCATTAAGTCAAAAAACAAATGAATGAACTAACTTGCAAACGAGCTCGGAAAACAGCATTTATAGTATAGATTCTATCTAAATTTCTTTTAATCTGCATACTGAAGGGATGCAGGGATCTGTGAATGTAAACATTTTTCACTTTGCTGCTTTAATGGAAAATATAAGTCAGTTTTTAGAAGGACTGTGTAAGAGGAAGTTTGCTTTTTGCTGCGTATGAACTTAAATCCAAATTTAGATCATACGGACGTCTTATGCCAAATTGGAACATTAACATTTTCAGGAATGAAATAGTTGACTAAACCGGTTTCAGGTGGACGTAAGATCAGCTGTGTGCCAAATATAGCTCTCACATCAGGGGCCTCACTGGAGCACGCTCCCCTCCCCTCCCCTCAACCAATCCCCCGCCTCCTCTTCCTCTGTTTCCTCTGTCTGACAGATGTCAGACGTGCCGCGACAGGCTCGGCCCCAGAGATGTTACGGCGAGAGGAAACACAGGGATCAAGAGGGAGTCTATCTTATCACCGCAGGTATAAAAGGAGATTAGCCGGCGCACCTGAGGAGAAGCCCGTGCTGCTTTACGACCCCTTAAACAAAGGTGGTGTTGCAGTGGGGCCCTCTACAGCTGCCCTATCAGGTTTGCTTTCCTCAGATCAGTCAATTACACCTCACCTCCGCTGCCTTTATCCAAGCCAAGATCAGGTTTTGGCTTGTCCCCTCTCATGCCTCGTCCCTTTCAAATGGAAAGACCGGGGTGAATCTAGATACCTGCTCACAGGAAACTCCGGGATCATGTTCTTTGTAATACATAAATGTTCTTAATAATTAAAAATACGATGATTTGAAGATTAAGAGATTGATTCGTTTTTTCGTGTTTGGAGGCCCAGGAGAACAGACTGACAACCAGTTCACGTGTCACAACGGTGCTCGTTTGCTCCCAGTCTGTCATATCCTCTTATTTATAAATGCAGATTCATGTTTGCTTGATGTCTGTGCCATCACGTGACAGGGTATCTGACAGGAATGGTGTGTGCTACACAAGTGTAAACCCTCCCTTCTGGTCACACGAAGCCCCTGCTGGCTCTGGGAGTCTCTCTTACCAGCAGACGCAGGAAGCGGCAAGCTGGCTCACACACCTGTCGGCCTCGAGCGGCCAAGAGAGGTCCATTTTTTAAAAATGAGGACATGTAAAGGTAGAGTCGAAGGCAGGTGGGCTCCGCTGATTAAAGAGAATGACTAAAATAGCTGTATGTTAGACAGATGTTTTCTTTTTTGACTGGTTTCTACACCTGCAGAGCCGCCTCGGTACCAGTGATCAGTACTGCTGCTGGCGTCTGGTTTTTCCATTTGTGTTTGAGTGAATTTACTGTTCCCAGTTTATGTTAAGCTTCAGTGTGCAGTCCATCTCAACTCCGGCTCCAGAGGGAAGCACGGCTTTCCTGATGTGTGATTTATTTGCCTTTTAAAGCATTTTATAGCTGCTGCCTTGTTTGTGTGCTACCATAAGTAATGTTGTTGCACTATGTAGTTTTATATATGCTGCACACATGCCGAATGCGGTGCACACGCCAGCTCTCTGCATCCGCACAATGCTGCTGTGAGGCATAGCACACACACAAATATGAATGCATTTATTTCTGTGTATTTGCTCTTAGTTAAGTGGGAACCAGATAAATAAATTAGAAAAAACCCGCCAAGATTTTGTTAAATACAGTGAACATTTACATAACTGTGAGCTATAATAAACTGGCTGCAGCCATAACCTGTTTGACCTTTCATAAGGAACTCAGGCTGTTTGGAGAAGAGAGAGTTTGCCTGTGACGATTAAAAAACCAAAATTTGTTTATTGTGTAAGCTTAATAGCTTTAACTACTTAATTGAGCTTTTTAAAACCACCACCATTAACTTGAGTTATCTCTTTTTCCTTCATGGGTGTGAACTGAAAAAATAAAGGCCTGTTTGTACACAGCCAGCACTGAAACTCTACAGTGACAGAAGATATGATTACTTCATTTGTTACATAACTGAGGCCTCTGTAACCATCGACATTGTAGCTACACTTCTGTCCACCTGTTTTTATGCACTTTATCAATTGATGCGTAAAAAACTGAGTGAAAATTGACAGAAATGTGATTTAAAAGGCTAAAACATAACACTTGGCTGAGGGGAATAGTTGTCATAGTTGAATAAAGGTTGATGGACAGGCTGAGGTTTTAGATAAATCTTAACTTTGTGGTAACTGTGTCTGCTTCATGTTCATGTCAAACTGTCATATTCACTGTACTCCCATAAAAGAGAGAATAAAAACTGCCAGGATGTCCAGATGCAGGTCTTGTTGCACGTCTCCACACTCCTGTATCACCTTACAAGGGATGATTGATAAATTCGCGGCCTAATGTATAAGCATATGAGTTATGCAGCTCTCATTAAATGCATTCGCAGTTCAGTTATTTAAGTGACTATGTAAAAAGTTTGAATTCAGTATATTTTGTGGTATTTCTATTTCGGGTTATTGTAAATTGGACATCGGCACTGTCTGAGAAAATGGACAACATCGGCCTCGTGCATTCATCTGCTACCTCTGTCTCGAGGCCTCAGCCGAGGAGGTCAATGAGGACATGTAGGCCACAGTAGGCGTGAAGAAGAGGGCTGCTGAACTGAAGCGTGACAGCAAGAGATATTTGCACGAAGGTTGATGTCATCTATTTTCTCTGTGCTGACATGCAATTTTCAATTAGCCGAAACATAAATACCACAAAAGTTATTAGCTTCAAACTTTCTGCATAATCGCTCAATGAGTTTATCTGCATGTGTATCTAACACCAGCTGTGTAACTCAGCTCCGTCTACCCTAGGCCATGAACTTATCAATCACCAATTATAGTTGCTTATAAAAACACTGCAGGGTACACGTGAAAGAGACAAATTCATGAATCAAATAAACAAACAAAAATGCCATCATTGGTGGGAAGCAATGCATCAGAGTCCCTCATTTGTAATCTTAACATACTCTTGACTGTATTTGCCTCAAGGTAGCTGATAATGATTCACATGTTACTTTGCAGAAAATTGAGAAATTTACTTACAACTTATGCAGCACTTGCATTGAAACATAAAAAGCAAAGAAAGGGAAAATCAACTAAGTGCAATGTTAATGTGTTCAGGTCTCTTTAGGTACAGCACATCCCTGTGTACTTGTGTGTGTTTGTTTACATGAACACATCACTTGTGGGTGCCAGTTTCAATGTGCCGATGCACACTTGATGATGGACTGCATGAGGGGGGTGCAAGTGAGCTGGAGACAGTGCTGTGTTTATGTGTATTTTGATTACTGCACCACCCCCCTGCTGAGACACTTAAATGTGGTCAGACACACGCCGACTGATGGCCATCAATAATGCACATGGCGGTAGGATCCGGCAACCGGCGTTATCATCAGGGACAATTGGTCTGTCCCTGCTGGAAGCCCCCATCTCCACAGACGGATTGCTTCAATTTCCTATCTGATGAAAGTATGGAAAAAAAAAACCCTCCATTGCCAGACTCGGCTGACCCAAGTCTATGAGTGAGTATCATCGTCCCGTCTAATGTGTGATTATTAACATTAGGTCCCCCACATGACACAGCCTGGGTGTTTGTGCTGGAAAAATGGGTCTTTATAATGGTTAAGGCATTCACTAACAGATGAGGCAATATCTCACAGTTTATCAGCATGGGTCCTTACCCAGCTGTTGGCATGATAATGTGTAGGATAGAAGGATACTGTGTGTGTGTGTGAGAGAGAGAGTGGGAGGCAAAGATGGAGTCGGATAAGTGTGGTGTCAATTTGTTGGTGATCATAGCGAGGAAAATCTAAAAATATTCTGTATTTCAGCGCATCATTTTAGCTTCGGTGGTGTTTATATCTAATGGTCGTCATTCTGTCAACAGGAATTAATCGTTATCTAATATCAAAGAAAATAAAAATCATTTGAAAGGAGATTTTGGAAGTCAGGCGAAGGAGTGTGTGGGGAAAACTTTTAAGCTAGATTTGTGCGGCGGATAAATTTTTTTCACAAAGATATTTCTAACCTTTGTCGCAGATGACTGTGTTTGCATATTGCGAGCGTCCTCATCAAAGAAAAGAGGGCAAGAAAAGAATGAAATGAGGGCATGTTTACGTGTGTGAGCATGTATGCGCGTTCGCGTGGGCACGTGTGCAGAGCAGCGTTTCCACATGTGGCTGCGCTGGCATCACCGTAAACCACTGCCTCTGCCTCAGGGGCAACAGAGCTACATTTCATCTTTGTTTAGGTGATGTCACATTCAGACTTCAATGGTAACGCTTCGAGTGCTGCACAGTCAATAGCTACCACTCTCTAGTCTGGAAACCATTGCCCTGCCACTTCCTCCTGCTGGTCTGTGACCAACGGCCCACTCACAGCCCTAATCAGGCCCTGATGAGAGCCGCCCCGCCTCCAGCCCTGTGTTCCTGCGTGGCTGTTTGAGGTGGTTTGCTGGTGATGGAGGTGGTGGAAACTCTTTTGCCACCATGCCTTCTCAGTCCTGGCATGGAAACGGGCCCAGTTTGGGGTTTTCTTCTGGAGACGCTTGGACAAAGTAGATGTGGTGGCGGTGCGGATACACATGTGGTGAGATGGTCAATGGGAGAAGAATGGAGACATAATATATCACAGGGTGAGGCAGTTTTTCCTGCATGTATTTTCCCCTCTTCTTAATGACTATTACATCAATTGCCTGCATCACTGCAGCGTTTGAACGTCACTCACAGTTTTAAGGTCAGTACATTAGTGTAATAAATTTATTCATAGCCTTCTTCCAGCCCAGGGGGCCGGTGGGTATCATCTTTAATAAGGTGCTGACATCTGTCTGCTGAGATTGCCCACTGAGCATCATCTCCAACAAATGGGGGGCAAAGACCCTGAGTGTGCATCTGTGTTTGTGTGTGTGTGTGTGTGTGTGTGTGTTAGTCATTGTTTGTAAAAACAACACACAAACACACAAAGTCAAGCACGCTAATATTTGACAGCATGCCATCGCCGCATCATGAACACGGGAGTGAAATGGACACATTAGCTCAAGTCATTGAGCAGCCTGCCACCTATACCGAAACACACCTGTATTTAACGTCTTGTTCGCCGAGTGATTCCTGAATCTAGCCATGATATTGAATACTAATGCACTTTTTCTTTGCTCCGGCAGACACACGTGTAACCTGCCATCAACAAGTCATTTGAAACCTGCGATCACTTCATTACATGGTAGATTTTATTTCCCTTTTTTTTTCCATCCTCCCTTTTTCCGCTGCTCCCCTCCGCCATTATAATTGCCTCGACACTGGAGGCAGCGTTTCTGAGCGAACACTCGTAGGCTATGTGTGAATTGTAGAGATAAAAGGCCATTCTTCCTTCTTCTGGATCATTAGTTGCCATTCTGATCAAACGAGGAGAGTCGTGGATAGTTCACCAGACTAAATTTATCTGCTGCAGTTTTGAAGCCTGGTTCAAACGTTCATTTTTTTTGTCTTCAGGGCAATGGCTTCTTCACACTAGTTCAAAGACAAAAAAAAAAGTAAATGGGGATTATGCATTTGATTATAATGCTTTTGATAGTATCACAGAGACTTGAATCATGTCATTGTGCATATGTGAGCGTGATAGTTGAGGACATGCAAAGGGAGCAGAAAATTGAAAATGTAGTGCAGCCTCATGGGCAAAGGAAGCAGAGATACTGGTAGTGTTACATTCAGATATGCCAGGTAGCATCTACTGAGTCAAGATTGTGCTAAGGTAGCCAATGTGCATTTACCCAACATTAAAAGATAAAGCTGGCACTATTCTTTTATTATTCTTTGTCAACAAATTCCATGAATACACCAAAACCGACAAAGAGTTAATCCTACAAACAAGTTGTCTATGTACAAAGAGCCAGATACAGTTTATTACACTGTGCCATTGACTTCCATTGTTGTCAGTAAGCAACAGCAAACACTCTGTTTACTCCTGTTTGTGTAACCTTGGCTGAAAAGTACATTAAACTAGCTTTAATAAAAAAAAATTAAAAAAGGGTGAATTTGTGACCTTTCGTCAAATTACAAAATATTTCACTTGGTGTGACCTTCACTGAGATTGAACTTAACTTTTTGTAGCATTTACGCACGAGGTTCTCCGAACCAAACAACAAAATGTGTTTTTCCTTCTAGAACAGCAGAGATGTTTTCTTTGATCAGATGAACATATTGGCAAAACGACATTAGATGTCTGCGTCTTTCTAAAGTTGTTACAGATCACTGTTAAAAAAAATATTTTACGATGTGAAAATTCTGTGGTTAATGTTTGTTGGGTTTAGGCACTTTTGTTGTGATAGTTTTAATGATAAATCATAACTGGTTGCAGTTATGGAAGGATTGGGGTCAAACTTTAAAAGGAAACCCACCATTGATTGTCTGTTTGGAAACGGAAATGAACAGCTGTCTCCTGAGTTAACATCCACCTTGAACGACGTTAAAAAGCAAGATGGCAGCGCCCTTGTCAAGAATTCATTTTTGTACAGTAACAGGAGGCCTATGGACTCGGAATAAGAAGGCCCGATAACCTGCTTTATGCCTTTTGTTGGAAAAGATTTCAGCAGCTTTTCCACCAAATCTTTTAATGCCTTCCCAGTGCGGTGCGGTGGTAGCTGAACCACCACAGAGGAACATTCACTTGTGGAAAGCCAGTCACATGGTGCAAATGTAGCAGTGCTAGTCACATTTTTAGCAGCATGATGAAATTTTAATGTGCTGTTTTAAGATCACAGAAATAGCATAAAATGTATACTAGATGGAATAATGTAAATAAAGAATAAAAACCGGCATGAGTAGTAGCTCTACACAAGATATGAAAATTGTCATAGTCCAGCAGCAAACTTGGAAAGGACAGCAAGGAGAGCCGACTAACCTCAAAGCTGCTGAAGTCCATGTCCTTTTTAATAAGCGACAATAAAAGCAAATGGCCAGACTGCTGATATTACAGCTTCCGTTTGATTGTCCTCCAGCAGGGCTGAAAAGGTGAAGGAGAGATAGAAAAGGCGTGTGGGTGGTCTTTTTTTTTTATAGGTGTCAGGGGGCGGTATTGTAACCTGCAAAAATGTGTCCCAGGCAAAAAATAAAAAAAAAAAAGAAATCCCCAATGAGCAAAGATATGTTGCCATGCATATTTCACAGCTGCTAGAGAGTGCACAGAGTTTACAAGGATGCAATGGTGAGAAGACGTGGTCGAGGTGCCTCCTGATTTTTTTTTTTCCTTCCACAGTGGAGTAGATAGTATGAGAAGTGGATAAGCCAAGAGAGAAAAAGTAGGACATTAAAGAAAGTGCAAAAAAACGAGGAATGGGAAATTGGGGTTGAGAGTGCGGAGGAGAGAGTCTGCAAAGCCTTTTCCCTCCTCGCTACCATATTCTGTCCATTAGTGTGAGTGGTTCTTTTCCACACTGTGGTTACCTCTCTCTTCAGGTTGACTTATCCCTCCTGAAGCATGCGTCAGCGGGGGAAAGGCAGTAGATGGAGAAGGAAATGGAAGTGATGGAGGCAGAGGTGGGTGGTAATTAAAAATATTACTGTCGTCAGAGGGTTATCGGTCCATCTTTCCTGCTGGTCCGTTTTTTGATACTGGCGAGTTTTACGGCGCGAAATCACCTTGGCAGCCAATTAAAGGGCCTTTCTTTCTCTCAGATAAGAGGGCTATTAATACTGTGGCAACGGTTGGCTCTTAACCGGCAATGAATGCCCGTAGATGAGCATTGAAAGTTTATCAACTCCTCCCCCGGGCTCCAGCTCTTTCTTTCTTCTAGAGAGAATTAACTGATACCGCGAGGGGCTAAGCTCCAGGCGTCTTATCAGCTGATTGCTCTCTAAAACCATCAAGTGCATTTTTAATGGAAAAAAGGGGTGAGTTGTTTCTACGGCGAAATATAGAAACAGCTCTGGGCGAACAATGTACGAGCTCTGTTATGAATTATAACAGCCATGTTGTGGAGTGAAAATCTCAACCCTCGTACAAATGGCTGTTTTGAGGCACTATTTATGACAATTTGCTCGGCGAAGGGGTTTCCCTCCAGGAAAGGACAGGATTGTTCAACAAGCTCCTCTGTTTTGGTCTTTGCCATCGAGTTAGGGTATGTAGGAGTGTGCATAACTCTACAGTAATTAAAAAAAAAACAAAAGTTGACAGCATAATAGAAATAGTGCCAAAGCATGTTGTTCACATTGTGTTTGACTGACTTTTTCTATAACGGCTTCCTAAGATGCCCTAAAGTGTTAGTCAGCCTCTTTGATTGCACATGATTCTAATAAATATTTATCGCCATGAAAGTCCAACTATTTATTGAAATGCACCATAAGTTATTTCTGCAGGGTTTCTCTTTCGAAACCAAGAAAACATGAAAGACATAGTTTGATGACGTCGTGAAGTCGTGCGGGATCATGGGAGTTGTTGTCTTCATTGTTAAACAACCACCACTGCTGATAAAAGGCAAAGAGGTAAAGTTTGCATTGACTTTGGTGAGCTTAGCACACGTTAAGAATGCAGACTGAGGAATGGAGACACATCCAAGCTGCTGCTTGCTTCAGCATGCAAAATGATGTATGTGTTTACAATATTAATGTTTGAACTTCAGGAAAAAATTTTGAAAACCAGCTGAACACTGATTGAATATAATCAGTGGTTTTGCAGAATCATCCAATATCAACAGTCTGTATAGGGTTGGAAAAATGTCATTTCTTCAAGGTTCGGGCAATGCATGCATCAATTTGATGCAACTTTTAGGAGCTAGTTTGCCATTATGGTTGTTCCCACTGCAGATGGTAAAAAGGATGTGATATTAAAAATGTCCTTTAATACGTCCCGTGTTTGACAGTGCAGGGAGGTGAAAGGACAGGAGCTGCTAATTGATGAGTCAAGCACGGGTTGTGTGTCAGTGTTGCTCACCGGCTAAAACGTGAGGCGGACACTCCGTTAGGATGTTGATTTCCTGTGGGAACGTCGGCACTGAAATATCCACCCACGGTTCTGAACGCCACTTTGTACTCACGGGGTTCACGCCTCTCCTCAGCTGCTACAGAGGCGAACAAATGAGCCCAGATGTAACACTGTAAATAGCTCCATCAAGATGGTGCAGAGTGCAGCGTCTGTGCTGTCTGGGTTGCTATTTATGCCTCTGTATATGTGTGTGTCGGTGATGTTACCTGTCGCTACATGCATGGCTGTATATGCTTAATGCTCACACAAGTGTGCATGTGAGTGAGAGATTGAGGGTAGCCGATGCGAACTTGCTGGGAGAGAGAGCCTCTGTAAAAGCAAGAGTGCCCCTTAAAAGAGAGGAAAGGGAGGCGAGAGACGGAGCTCGACTGTACATTTAGGGATGAAAATTTCATGACGCTAAATCTAGACAGACTTTTAGTGTCAGTCAGGATTACGGCAGCGGCCCGAACATTCATGAATTATTAAACCGGGAGAGAGATCCCTGGGTGCTTGGACGAGGAGCAGATGAGGCGGGGAGAGAACGCAGGAAGGTGAGAGGAGGAATCAAGCTAGAAGAAAATAAATAAATAGATCAACACATGCAAAGTAAATACAGTCTGCGCCGTTGGCTTTAAAGCTGGATTGCAGTTGTACGGGCCAGCTAAAAGGGCGCAGTGGCATAAACTCTTGCTGCTCTGGAAGATGTCAGTGCCTGTCTGTGTCTGCTCAGCTTTCACACTATAAGCTCACTGTGGCAAGATGAGGAACTTGGGAGTGCTTGTGCCTCTAAATTGGGGGGAGGGTGCTGGCAGGGAGATGTGTCTAATACAGAAACCTGTGCTGGAGAGGAGAAGATCAGTGCGGTGCCATGACAACCACCTAGTTACCCGACATGTAGCTCTAAGAATATTTAAAGTTAATAGTAGAAAAGTATTGCGAATTTGCCTGGCATCAGGTCATTTTTATCCGAAAGGTGTTATGAAGTGATGCAGACTAAGATACGTTTAGATGCATTTGGTTAAACCTACAAACAATTAGAGCAAAGTTAAGAGTTGCAATGGCCACAACGTGCTCCTTTTTGCAACCAACAGGCTTGGATTGTTATTTTTAAGTGTCTGACAACATCATCACTTTTTGTTTAAGTGTCAGATCCTTTACTTTAACGAGAAACAGCCGTTATATCGTTCTCCTCAAACCACCAGACTCCATAGACAAAAACAGTAATTTTACCTTGCAAACAAAATGAAACTCCCCAAAACTATCTTGATTAGTCTTTCCACTCTTCCAGCAATCACCAACTCTGCTTTTGTCGAAAATAAACCCTTAATTCACTTACTTAGATACTCTCGCTTTACACGCTGTTTTACAAGCTACTGCAGCCATCTTGTTTCCTATCAAAGCCCCCAATGTTCGATAAATAGATAAACGGGAGGGGGACCAGAGGCATCTGCTAAAGCAAATAAAAAATAAGTTTTAAGGTTTGTTTGGTTTGCAGGCTAACCGCAAAGGGTAAATTACTGGTCCTCCAGTGATAGAACATGTCTCTGATTCTAGACAGAGTGCATGCTTGCATCTTTTTTAAGTGTTCACATCTTGCCTTTTTCCTTATCGTGTGCCTGGAGGATTAAAAAGCACATATTAGGCAGCAGATTAGGGCAGAGTCATTCTCGGCTCACTGCAAAATATCCTCAAGAACACCCAATTTTGAGCAGTTTAAATATAAATGCTGACATTGTTGCCGAAATAGCATTATCACTACCAACGAGTTGTAGAGTCATCTGTTGACCACATTTCTTTGCCCCCCACCATTCAGTGGGGTAGTCCAGTATTCAGTCCAGTATTCGCTCCTTCAGAGGTGCACAACCAGTGCTCCAAAGGAGGGCAGGATAGGCGGGGTGACCATGAGGGCTGAGAGTAACGTCCAGGCTAACACAGACTGAAAATGCTGTTGACGTTTTGTTGGATTTCTGTCCACATGAGTGTTTTGTTCTCCTCTCCAAAATTCTTTTGTCCAAACCAAATATCAGAACAGAGCAAAAATACCTGTTTCTATTTCTTCTTTTTTCCATGATGTGCAGGCAGCTTGAGTCATCTGCTTCACGTCAAAGAGGCTTCCCCCCTTTTCTGCAGTGTCTTTCTTCTGTTTGCACTGTAACCATGAAGAGCACAAAGTGTCAGTAAGTCAGGATCACATGACAGTCAAATCTTGAGATATCACGATTTTAGAAGCACAGACAGGAGCTGTCAAGATTAGTTGTCGAAGTCATCTGTTAAGGAAAAAAGTTTTCTGCTTAAAGTTTCTACAGTTG
>JAQQZW010000014.1:5064995-5076347 GCA_029814745.1 Zanclus cornutus | reverse complement strand
AATACTAATTTTTGCTTGAGTTTCCTTTAAAATGAATGTGAGTCTGCCTTTGCAATTTGCAGTTTGCAAGCCACATCAAATATTATTAACTGAAATACATTAAATATTGTCACCACAATTTATTAATCAGATAACTTCTTTACACTAGAATTCTGTTTCAGACTAAGTGCAGGTCTTTCAGACTAGAAGGGATTTCAAATAAATGCATTTATTTGTTTCAAATACCTTCAAATAGCCTCTTGATATATTGCACTGCCACAACAACACTGTGACCTGTGTAGTCAACAAACTCAAACGTTCACATCCAGCAATCAGTGCGTTTATATGCAATTAAGCAATCAGCTGGAGGAAACCCTGACCCTAGTTGAGTGTTCATACTACTGTGGCCGGCTGCCACAGATAAATCAAGGTTCTTGAGACCCAAATATTTCACAACGATCAGGATTATACGTGTTACAACCAGGCTCAGGTTTAGTCTATTTCTCAGGACAAACAGGACGAGGTTTCGGATTCTGGGACAACTGCTTGTAATTCGGGACTGTTCTAAATTTGTCTCGACGTCTCGTCTCTCTCGGACCAACGCAGCGTCTCCTGTCACTGCTACAGTGAAAACCAGTAAACCTGGTTACTGGTGCCTGTTAACACAATGAATGATTCCACCTGCAATTCCAGCATCAGCACATTGTGATGGCAAATTGTCAAAGATGCCACAACCGGTGGATTAACTGTACAGCAACGATATTAAAAATGTTCAAGCCTTTTCTACTTGTAAACCCCATTACCTGACTGACCAAAACGTCCCGCCAGGCTACTACTTGTTAATTTTATACTTCTCAAAAAAGTTTGAATTTGCATTTTCACTGCAAAAAAACTGTAACTTGAGATCAAACCAAAAATAATTTGAATGTCTGACTGACATTTAAGATCAACGGGTGTTTGCCGTGTTTTTTTCTTTACAAAGAAACTGATACCAGACATTGTCCTAAACCAAATTATTTTTCATCCCCTCTTCCCTCAGAGGAGCACTTTGTGGATAAACACCAGTGTGATCTGATCGACAGAGTAAGCAATATAGGACCAATCTTGGATAATCTCCAGAAGGAAGGTTTAATCCAACAAGAAGATTATGATACAATCAGGACGAAGCCGACCAATCAGGAGAAAATGAGGGCTCTCTATAGTGGTCCCCTGAGAGCTGGAGGACATGCAGGCAAAGACATCTTCTACGAAATCCTAGAGAAGAAGGAGTCCTGTCTTCTTGCTGATCTCAAGAGGAAGAAGGAATAAATACTGTGACTGTGGTTAAAGTTGCTTTTTCTACAAGATATAAACTTTGGCTTCCGCATTCTGATATTTTTACTCAGAACAATTTATACAGAACAATATTTTTCACAGAACAATTTTATAGCCAGCATTGTTTTTTGAAAGTATTCATCCTGGTGCTGTATCTGTTTTTATTTGTTTGTTTGTTTGTTTTTTAATTTTTAAGCTGTTTTTTTTTCATTATATGATTCTGAATCAAATAACGTTGCTCAACCATTTTGTTTAGAAACAACAACAATGTGTACAGAAGGGCTGTAGGCCAGTGGCAAATACATTGCATATCAAGTTACAAAATGATACAAGGCTTCAAATTTGCCTAATTTAAGAAGTAAGTTAGGAAGGAAATATTTTTTAAACAAACAAAACTGTCATGGTCATTGTTGGTAAGTTTGAACTGTTATTTCATGTATTTCTTTGTTTACAAAAAAAAAAGGATTCTGCAGTGGTTTTTAGATTTATTTCTGAAAGTGTAGTTACTCAGTTACACCACAAGAGGGAAGGACCAAAATGAGTGTTCCTCTCAGGGCTGCAACAGGCTGAACTGCCAGTGGAGAGGGAGCTGAATGTGTATGTGTGTATGCATGTGTGTTTGTATGAGCGTTGAATTAAAGTCATTGTATAAAAGATTCAGAACATGTTATCATATCTACACCCTGTATGTGTGCATTAAACTGGCGTGTATGGTCACAAATGGCTAAGTTGGAACTGTTATTGGATGTTCTCCTAAAACGAAATGAATGCTGTTGCAGCCGTCCCCAAGCTAAGCAGCCACAGCAAAACAAACCACACACATTATAGTTTAACTAAAACAAGTCATTGTGGGATACATAAAGGGATAGTTCTCCCGCCTGCTAGATTTCTGAATTACACATTTTACTTACTTCACTTGCGTTTCATTCACACAAAATGTAAGAACCACATAATCACAGGGATTTATTATAAATTTTAAAATACAAATCATTTTAAATGACCTACATATGGGAAACAGTTAACGGTAACCACTGTTGCGACCTGACCAACTCAAAGATACAGTGCACTCAAATGCAGTATAAATGTATTTGTATAGCACCTTTTAACATCAGGGCAATTCAAAGTGCTTTATGTAAGACAAAAACAAGTCATAAGAAATAATATACAGTTAAAAAACAAGGCAATATAAAAAGACAAACAGGATTTTAGGATAAAAAACATAATTTAAGAAAACACAATAAACAGTAAAAAAAATAATACATTTTTGTTGTATACTGTATATAATTTATCCACAACAACAATCCCATTTTTATGTTTGAATCTCATAATTGCAAAGCAAGTGGGTACTGAGATGTTTTTTACAGCCAGGTCACAGAGGGTAACCTCAGAAACGTCTCTGTGGGCCTGTGAGCTCTTTTCCTCCAGACTTCACTCCAAACATAACTGAGCAGCAAACACAGAAGGAGATAAAACTTTATTTTTCATCCATGTTAACAGTCTGTTTAAACACAGTAACAGCTCCTGGATCATTTTGTTTAAGTGTGTTCACCAGACCAGCTGTTCTGTGCACCCTCATGGTTGTTTGTTTAATACATTCGTTCAGTTTTTACATGTAACATTTCATACCGTCGTGTGTTCCCCCACCCTTACCCCTTTACAGCCTGTAAACGGGGTTAATATGTTTTAATTTTCTGTCAGCACTGTAAGACTTTTCCACTCTGTGCTGTAAGAAAAAAACCTGGAACGAGCTAACTGATCCATTGCTGTGACACAAGCTGAAGTGTTCTGTATTTTACAACAATGGTTACAATAATCTTGCACTTGTGTTTTGAGAACTTTGCAAAATTCTGTTTGATTGGTAAGGAAAAAAATGGTGCTATTATGGTTTTAAGTATTTTAACAAGTTTTGCTGGACATCTCCATATGTTGAGTATTTAGCTACACCAGATGCTCGAGCTGATGTTGTAAACAAAATGTTTTGTTTTGAATAAACCAGAACTGGTTGGATAAAAGCTAGAGAACCTTTTAGACATGGAATACTAAGAGTTTCTTCATCTGTATGTTCAAGTGACGGCGCTTTGTTCGTCCAGACAAACTGTTTGTCGCATTTCAAGAAGTTGTTCAACCTCTGTTGTTTTGCATGCTTTATGTAAAGCGTTTTGGTATTCGTTCATTCCATGATCCATGTAACTGGCATAAATACATACATACATAGATACACACACACAAACATATATATCCTTCCATCAGCTATCGCTTACCCTTGACAGAAGTTGGGGGCTGAAGTCCAATCCAAGCTGATTAGGGGGGTGAAAGATGGAGTACAACCTGGACACGTCGCCAGTTACACATCGACACAAACAATTCACACTCACATTCACATCTGTGTGCAATTTTATAGTTGCAAATGACCCAAACCTGCATGTTTTTGGACTGTGTGAGGACACCCACACGGGTCTGGAGATCACGTGCAAACTGCTCATAGAAAGCCCCCCAACCTGCCGACAGGTTCAAACCCAGAACTTTCTCGCCAACAGTGCTAACCGTCATCAAATGCCCTTTTGATGAAGACCCACAAACCAAACCCTGCATACAAAGTTTCTGATTTGTAATTTAAGCACAACATTCATAGGATAAACGGTGCTGCTAAAGATATCACTTCTATGTTTTTAAGAGTTACCTCTGGATCCTGAGCTGGTGTGTTACAACATCTGCCCCAGGTCATTCCTGTTTATTTTTCCGAAAACCCTCTTGGTCACATCCACACACTGTTGGTTGTAGGTCTGCATTATCAGATCCACCAGGTCTAATATGTCTCCCTTCTCCAGTCGACTGCTCGGGATGCGTGGGAGGCATGCCAGGAAGTCGCTGTCCTGAAGGAACCACTTGAATTTTTTGAGCTCTTCCTGTTTCAGATGTCCAAGTGTTTTTAAAAGCTTCTCTCTTTCTGTTGTGATTGTTGCTTCCTGATGAATTCAAAGCAAAAAAACAAAGGAATGTGATTTGATTATAACTTCTTTGGCGGATATATTTATGGCCGAAAGGCTCAACAGATTGCAGAATTAGTTCTTAGAGAACCATCCAATTCAGAAGCATGACAATTCAAATTACTGGATGATATTTAAGCTGCATCTTGTTGAATGAAAGCTGTGTTGCTTCAAATAAGACTGATGTGACTTTACTTACTTGCATCAGTGCAGACAAATGCTCATCCACAGACTGTTTCTCTGAGGAGAAAATAAAGACACTGCATGAGTGACTGATTTTGAGCTGACTAGAAACATTTTGTATCGTGCTGTCCTGATTCATAAACATTTTTCAATACCAAGAGTTTTATCAAAAATGACAGATGAAGCAAATTCAGTCTAGAATCTACCACTCTTTACTGCCTGTGAATGGAGAGCCAGAACCAGAAAAAAGTGCAGTGTTACAAATTTGTGCTGCTACGTTCACTCACAGAATCTGTGCTCACAGGCTGAGCTGAACCAACAAGGATTCAGTTTTAAACCCGATTAAATTAAATTAAATTAAACTGTGGTTTATATTCAAACTTTTTTTACAACAAACCTTAAAACTAGCTCTAAATTAAGAAAGATTCAATTTAAACCTCTATTTAAAGGTCACTTTCATTTTTAACTCTAAAACTAGATTAAATTTAATTCTGCTGGACCAAATGATGTGATCCAGCATTAACTTTAAACATACACTTGATGAGGTTTAACTTTTTAACATGGTTGCCTTTTTGAGAAGAACTGAGCAAATTAATCAAGTTCATCAAAGAAAGTTGACAGATTCATTCTAATTCAGTTTCATGATGCTGCTGATTTTCTATCAAGAGGTTCAGCAAGGAAGCTGGTATGGAGAACATGAAAGTGAATGAAACGCAGCTGTTCCACTGTTTAATTTCGATGGAGGTACGAGACAAACCACACTAAGCTTCTGCGTGTTGTGGGTGTGCTTCTCTTCTTCCTGTCACAGTTGACATTTATATGAATGACGTCTGCGCTCAGCAAAAATGGACCGCTGAATATGTTTTTACTGAAGCTGGCAGTGATTAGGGAGGAACATGTGGCTGTATTCAAAGACTAAACCTTGAACCGCCACTAGGAGACAAAACACGCAGAAAAATACGGAAATCTATCAGAAGATAGACGAGGCAACTGAGGCATGCTGGCTAGGCTACAAAAGAGTGCAAACAGGTCAGGAGACCGTTTTGGATTTTTTGTTTGGTTTTAACAGAAACTTCTCTACACAAGCATGTATGTGCTGTACAGTAGGTTCATAGACTTCTGCATATAACTGAATATAATAGCAGATAATAGCAGTTGGTTATGTAATATCAAATATGTGTGGGGCTACATTAACTGTGTTTGTCAAAGGTCCCGCTTGGACATAAAAACCAAAATGCCCGTTGGTTCCTACACTCTTGAACTCGGTTTGGCTTCAGACAGAAAAACATAGGCGCACACAGTGAAATTCAAACTGGCGCTTTTCTAAAGACTTGCTACAGATGTCAGGTTGCTTTATGGCTGAAATCAAAAGCACAGTTATTGTAAATACTCTTAATATGCTGTATCTTACCTTCTAAACGAAGAGCGTTTTGATAGTCATCTGAAATAAAATGCAGAGAAAAAAAATGGATAGCTGACATTGTGGTTTTATGTACTGCACTCACAACAAAATTTACATTTTTTAGCTGAGTAAAACATGGGTAGTACATACAAACTTTTCCTCTAATGTAATACTGTTTATTTGTATTTTAGCCGGCAGTAGCTGTGTGACCAAAAACCACCAGGTGCCTTCTATGAGGCAAAGTAGGTGGAGCCCTCGTAAACACCATTATTACAACTGTAGCTGTATTTTGTGGCGTGTTGGGTCTTTGACCAAGGGGTCTGTCCCAGTACCCGTACTCCAGTCGAGAACACTCTATGGGTTTCTGAAGATTCCTGCGATGAGGGTTTCCCCTCTTTATCAGGTATTAAATGACAGTTAAATACATAAACTGTTACAACCAGATTATTAAATCTACAGAGCAGCAAGTTCATATTCAGTATGCATTGGTGTTGGACATAAATTGTGATTTGGCTCTCTTTAATTTGGTTCTGATGTGTATTGAAGAAAATTGCTTATGCAAGATAAAAGATGAAGCACAAGACAGAGGGCCTTATCTCTTTCATAAACTGTCGGTAATATTTTTTAATAACCACTGACCTTTTCGAATTTCACATGTCCATACTGGTTCACACTGGGGTTCACCCTTTTTTTTTTGTGAGAGTGTAAGGAGGAAGTCTCTGTCTGGATTCTCAATGTACACTTCATAGAAATTTGGGTCTTGGCTATCGTATCTGAGGGTTATTTTCTGTGTAAAAAATAAAAAGACAGGGAGAGTGAGTCAGTCAGTCAAGTTAAATCGCACACAACCAAAACTGAGGAGAGAGAGTTCCCCGGTCAAAACCGGGTCGACCAGTTGTTGGTGTTGATTTGCTCTGAACATGCAGATGCTCTCTTCCCCACACAGAACACAGCGAGCAAGACCTGATTAGCCTTTCACTCTTTTATATTATATATTTTTATAATATTGTAAATCCCATTTTAAAGTCCAGCATTTTAAGAGAATCTAGCTTTAGTTTTGTGACATATTTTCAAGTTAAACAGGATAGGCAGGTGGGACGTAACGTTTGATGAATTGGTTGTGAACGTTAAAAGTAGGCATGTGCTAACACAGTGATTCACATTTGGACGCTAGCCTCCGTTTAATTCGTAGGGGACTACTCGCCTCCTACACCACCGCCATTATCCCTGTTCTTGGAGGAGGCAGACATACTTCTAGAACTCCGGGAGGTGGAGGGTTAGTTACTGCTATCCAGACGGTCCACACCAACGGGAGGGCCGTAACGTTATCCGTCAGGGAGAGACAGACGAAGCTCATAGCATGCTCCATGTACTTGCTAAAGCAGTCGACTGTAAAATGCCTTGCAAATAATCTGAAGATATCTCACATAAAGACACGCTGACTTACCATGCTGTTGCTAGCTAGGAAGCTAACAAATCTTAGCTCTATGCCATGCTGTTTGAAGTTGAGGATTGATCAATAGGTGAGGTCATAATTTTATTGGTTAAAATTGTTTGGTTAAAGCCTATGTAAGAACACATCATATTTTGTTTTACAGGGAGAAATGTTTTGCTGAAAGAAATTGATTTTTATTGTGTTTTTTGGCATATATTGTTGAATTGGCGCACAATATGACTGTGGATGTGATCTAAAAGGGTTAAAAAGGCATTTTTTTTATCTCATCTCAACTTTAAAAAAGGGATACAGGGAGGATTACATCAACATAACTGACCCTGAAATGGAGCTGAAACACTCTGGACCAATTTATTTAATGCTACATTGATTGGCTGCAAATTTCAGCATCCTCTCACAAAACACACCATTTTGTTTCGATTGACGGAGCATGCTGACTTTCTTAATACCTTGAATCCTGGACACAGAGAACAACTCAATTTAAAAAACAATAAAGTGGCAGAGGTAAAATGCCGTCAGCATTAAAAGGCAATGCAAAAATCTGGAGTGTAGACATTTCCATCACAAACAGAGCTGCAAGGCCTCCTGAAGGATCCGATGGGAAACGCCTCTGAAATCAAGTGTGGAAGTGCTTGATGTGTTCCTCACATCTGTCAACTCCATATGGAACTCAGCCATCTGAGGTCCCAATGGACATTATGAGAAGTAGAACACAACCCTACTTCTGCTTAAACAAAAGGGTGATGAAGTGAGGAAGGAGCTGCACCCTTTATGTTATGTTCTGCAGTGGTTATTAGACAAATAACGTCATCATTCAGTGTGACAGGACGATGTAAACAACTGTAGTTTCAGGGTTTTATATATGCAAATAATGGGATATCACACCCTAAGGCAGGTGGTAGATGGTGAGGTTGGGCTTCCAGAGCTCGCTAACAAGCTTCCCTAATCCCTGTGATCCCACCTATTCTTCCTCAGTCAGCTGTTTCCGCTGCTCTGCTGACAGCCCAACTAATGTACTGTCCCGATTCCTCTCTCTTCCTCTCTGTGTCTCTATCTCTTTCTCACAAGTTGTCAGCTTACACAAAGCAAGCCTGACCAGTAACCTATGACCACTGACCTCCGGCACTGACCACCTAAAACCCAACAAGAAGAACTCTGAACCTTCTCTAGATAAACTACTCTTGAAAGTACAGGTCTCACATACACTATGTAGGGTCATAATGCTAAGGGGCGACTGAGCACATCTTCAGTTCATCCTCATTTGCATATAAATTCTCCTTTTAATACTGTACTGGGAGCATGTCAGAGCCAAAGAGGATTTCTTCATTGTCATATCACATGGTTGAATAGATCGTGGCACTGGCACCTGCCAACTCACTGAAGGTGAGTTATTTGGTTAAGGAGGAAAGATGGGAAAACAGCTTAATGAATTCTTCACAGTAAGTCCCCTTGAGTTAGCAAGCAAGAACAAAGCAGAATGCGCGGCAGGGTGTTGGCTGGAGAGTGGTATGAAGAATGAGGAGAGAAAAAAGATGAAGGGAGGAAGAAAGAGGCCCGTGGGCTTGGATGAACCTTCAGGGTTGACTGTGGGCCCGTATTTAATTGGCAGGCCAGTGCGCGCCTGGATGACCACCAAGCAGGACTAGCAGAGATGACCAGAGGGCAGAGTAGGCACGCCACCACATGGCACCAGCTTCCTCCCACAACCGTCGTCCTAGCCCTTCCGGATTCTTCCCACAATCCCACAGGCGATTCCATCTGCTTCTGTTCTGTTCTGTGTTCTCATTAAGGAGGGCTGGCTGGGGCAGCAGCACCACAAAACACACCCATACAGGACAGGTGCCAAACTTTGCAATTATGCCATGCATGGCAATGCATCTCATTGACCCAGTAGGGTAATATCCAACTCCAAATAAGCCCCAGGTTACAGTAGCAATCATTATTGGTTATATATGTTCAGCATCCCTACTGGTTAAGCTTCCGAAGGAGATGAGATATTTAATATAACCTACTGAAACTTTTATAAAAATACTCAAACTTGACATGCAGTACTGAAAATATGAAGAGTTTTATGACATGTAAAATCAGATGAAATCATTTTTTTTTATCTGTATTTTTATATCTATTGCTTGAGCATAAAAACTACACAGATTTTGTTTTAGTGTATTGCAATGGTGCGGTAAAACTTTAAAGGATTTAGACAAAGAAGGCAGTGTTCTCCAGTGAAATGAACCTCGAAGGCAGTTAAAATAACTGAAAATGGACATTGCTGGCGTCATCCAAACAAAACAGAACAAAAACCGCTGGCGTAACTTCCCACTTCCCTCCCCATTCTGAAGAGTCCATGTGTACATTCCCCAGCCACAAACACAGCTTGTTGGTCCAGGGCTTGGTGACCATCTATTATCCAGTGTTTATGTAAATCCAGGGGAGCAGACAAAACAGGACGTCCACGGACTTGTTTGGAATAGTCCGTTTGGATTTGAAACACTGAGAAGAGAAGTGACATTAAAAAAGACTGAAGACCTGATAACTTAAAGTGCATTGACATTTTCACAACCACTGTTTGACTGCTTAATCCATTGTTGAAGCAAAATATGCATGCTAATCTCCAAGAGCTCAGTCCAGGTCTTTGTTATGTGTATATTTCTGTGTTGTACTGGCTGTGAAAATAAATGTGCGTCTTTGACAATAAATCTTACTCTGAAATCTGACTCCTACTGAACTGACGCAGGCGTCATACCACAAAATAGTTTAATAGGGTATTTGTATAATGAACAGTATAAACTTGTATTATGACAGAAGTTTCAAATAAAGATATCTTGATCGACACTTATAATGAATAAACAAGTACAATTTGAAGGTTCATTGCGCTGGATTTAGGTGTCTCTATTGACAAAAAAAATGCATTATAATACTCATAATTCTGTCACCTAAAAATAGAAATTGCTGTGTTTTCATTAATGTTCGTTATAATGAGGCCTTTATATCTACAGAGAGAGCGGGTCCTCTACCATTGAGTCCACCATGGAGTTCTGCCATGTTTCTACAATAGCCCAGAACAGACAAACTAAAAAAAACTTGCTTCAGGGAGAGCTTTTCACGGGTTCAGTGGCCATTGTAGGTTCTCCGCTGGCTTGGGGTACTCATTGCAATCTGCAACTTCACCACTAGATGCCACTTTATCACTGGAACATTAGGATGACATATTAAATTTTTAAAAACACCACTATTCCTTGATAAACACTATAAAAAACATCTCATCTAATGAGATGAAATTGAGACTTTTTATCAAACATATTAGTGAATATTGTGATGTAATGATAATGAGACTGTGCTGTGATAATTACAGTATGAAATTAGTCAATGCATCTCTCTGTTCCTCTATAGGAAGGTCTGCTAGGTTTCATCGATTCCTTTCCTTATCAGCGCCATGGTCAAATGACATTTAAACTGCACCTGTTAACTGGCCTTGCATGGCATGGCACTAAATATCGTTAACACATATGTTTCGCTGATCTCATCTCTCGTTTTTTTGTTATATCTTATTTTTTGATCTTATCTTGCGTTAATTTTTTTCCACCAAGCTAAACTATTTGCAGCATTGACTGGCAACAAATTACTTTTTTATGTTAATTTTGTATCTTCTGATAAATGTCTTCAGACCTGCTGAGTGGCTCAAAGGAAGAGAGTCTCTAGACTAGTTAAAATCCCGCCATAATAAAACCCTTTATCTGAACAAAAGGGGCTGACATCTTTAGAACTCTGTCGGTCCGGTTCGAGCTGAGGGGGCACAATTATTCAATTGTTTCTCTGAGATTTGTGTTTCCTTTTTTCCCCACTTGTTAAATGTGTCTAAGACAAATGAATCTGCGTCGCCGGGCTCCTTCTCATGAATAGGTAACAATGTTAATCAAGGCAGGCTTTGTTCCTCTGCACTGCATGCGGTACAAGTGCAGCTAGCTAACCTGACCACTCCATCAATTTGACACAATACCGTCTCTAAATCTGTGACTGCGGGCACGTCCTCCATG
>JAQQZW010000014.1:4950013-4962924 GCA_029814745.1 Zanclus cornutus | reverse complement strand
GATCTCTGTAATTGAAGATGCCCCTGGAGATATTTAGGAATGAAAATAATATCAAGACATCTTCAATTCAGTATGCAGGAGAGTCTTAATTTCTCTAAGTGTTAACTTAGCTCACTGTTGCTCGATATCGCAAAGTAAATAAATAAACGTACTTTGGAGGATACAATTAAAGATTTGACCCGAACATGTATAGTTCATTTGCCAGGTGTACCAGATGTTGTGCTCTCAACTGGTAAAACATGATGCTGAACTGTAAATATGATAATTTAATATTCTCCGTGGAGAATACGCAGCGAGTCTGTTTCTGACAGAAGCAGAGTAAAACTGCACAGAGCGTATAGTTTCATTTTCTAAGAACTTCTAATGTCTGTGCAAAATTTCAAGGCAATCCAGCCGCTGGAGCTTAATAAAAGTTTGAGCAGATGTTATTTCAGTATTAGATGATCTCACTGGATAAGTGAAAACTTGTGAAAATTCTAGATATTATTATTATAAGATCCATATCCATGAATTCAGCCAAAACAAAATGTCCAACTCATAGTGGAGCCGGAGGAGAGTTCAGGGTATCATCGAAGTCATGAGGAGTCATCCACAGCAGAACATTAATGTCCAGAATTGCAATCCCTCCAATAGTTGTGTTTACACCTTGTAAAATCTTCAGTATCACTGAGTAAAAAAATTGGACTGACCTGAGGACATCGAATATTATTTGTCACTCAAGGCCTTTGCCTGGAGATTCCTTGGAGCCACCGATGACGACAATGACATTCAGTAAGAGACGGGACCAGCTGAGCATGACTTCAATCAAAGTCTCTGCTGGTTTCTGTGAAAGTCACAGAGCCCAAATGATTCTGTCCAGTGGTCGAAGAAGAAACAGGGAATATCAGGGCACAAGTGAATACTTAGAGGAATCAACTAGATTTCTTATTGTGCTGAAATGAACTGAAATGAAATAAAGACATAGTGATATTGTCCAGAGACACATAAAGGCATGTTGGACATAAAAGAGCACAGATGTGTCTTTCAGTGTCATTTGAATTTTGCAGTTCACTAGGATGAGAGTACAAACATACATACACACACACACACACACACACACACACACAAATCCCAGCTGCGTGAAAACAAAGCAACACAACACTTGTCAGCTTGGCCATTTTCCAGCTGTACCATCTCACCATGTCTGTAAATAACATTTAATTACACATCTGAATCCCATTTAGATCGTAATTATAAAGATTGCCACGGTGACTGTTTATTGTTTTTATGCAATTGTGGAACCCTGGAAGTGGATCTTTGCAGTGACATTCAAACCTGACGGTCATAAAGTCACAACACTGCTGGAGTACAGTATAATCCTCCACAACCTTACTGCTTCTCAGTTCACAGAGGTAAAATGTAAGATAAAGATGTTAATAAACAGGACCTTGATGGTAAGCTGTTGGCCTTCTAATATAAAAGAAGCTCCTACAGGCTCTACAAGTACACTACGAGCTCATTAAAGCCAATGTCTAAAAATGTCTAATGGCCTCCCACCTTCACTGCCTTTGAAGGAGGTGGCTCCTTCAGAAGTCTTAAAGGTCACTGAGATTCTCAAGGAAATTATTTGGAGATGCACACACACACACACACACACACACACACACACACACACACACACACACACACACACTCGAACACACGCTCACACACTCAAACACATGCAGAATGAGAAATGCTTTTCCTCTCTCCGGTGGATTCTTATTATTGGCTCTTAGAAAACTTGAGCTTTTTCGCCTTACCATTTTGTACTTGCATTAAACAAGACATACGACATGCTGATAAATGTCAATTCATTTGCAGCTTTGGAAAGCTACTGCCAATCAAACATGGCAAAGAGAAAGCATTTTTACTGCAAAAATTTGATATGGAAATTTTTTTATTTTTATTTTTCTGAATGTCCTTATTTCAGTTATTTTTTTGTTGTTTAACCTGTTTAACAGTAGTTTGTGGTTGAGAGAAATAAATGATGTTGCTGATAATGACTTAAAAAGATCTCTTAGAATGAAAATGAAAAGATATTAAATGGCTAAAAATAATAATAATATGAATATACAACAAAAAACTGTTGCCCCACTGATGCTAATTAAAGATTTTCTCCCGAGCACTGAACATAAGTACTCAGCAAAATCCAACTGCTGCACTTGTTTCTCTGGTTTCACTTATGTGCTGTTTTAGACAAAAAAGGCTTAAGTTTTTAGACTTAACTTCAAGCTTCAGCCTTATTGTCATTATACAGCATAGAAAACAGTTAAAAAAGAAATATTAAGAAGCTCAATAAACAAACTTAAGTTAGAGTAGCACAGAAAAATACTTGTCCTATTTATAAAAGATTTATAGAGTGAAAGGAAAGAAAGTTTTAAATGGACGTACACTTACACACACACACACAAACACGCACACACTTTCAAGCTACAGCTCTAAAATTGTGAAACAGAAGTTGAAGGAATGAAGAAGAAAAGAAATGTGAAGAATATATTACTGTAGGACTTAATGATGTTGCCCTTTCTCATTAAACACTCTGTGTTTTCCGTATGTTGGACAGCACTGTGCATGAATTGAGCATCAACTATGGGGTATATTTGATGTCCTCCATTAGCCATGTAAGGGCTTTTTAATAAAGGTTGCAGTGAAAATGTTGCCGTGCATATTAGGAGTGTGGGGGGGTCGCTTATGATCACTTTGCAAAGCAATATTTCACCGAGCAGCTTGCATGAAGCCTTGCTTTTGTTGGCAATTATTTGCTTATTAATTTTTAACCTCGTCCCAACAGCTCAATAAATAAACAAATGCATTTAATGAAACAAATTGGTTCCGTACCGAAATAATAGGTAATAAATCATTCAAAGCATGTGTATAGATTATACATGCTTCACCCTTGATTTTCATTAAAAAAGGCAGTTTTGTATTCTTAAGAACTGCTCAGGGCCCCAAAAGGCATCTGCTAATCAATATGTAGGACTGGACTGTTTGAGCCCCGGAGGGAAAAACAGCAACTTTATGCATATGGTTGAGGTAAACAAATCATTCCCGACCTAAAACAGTTGAACACAAAATTAATGAAGTACTATAACAGTGCTGTTTATAGGCAACCTTGTTGCTACCTTCGAGATACTTCTGGAGGCTGAGTATAATGAAACATGCATTATTTGCAGCCTGTCTTTACAAGAAAGATGGCCGTCTTCTGTGCATGCAGGTTATCATGACCCATTTTTACAGTTATTGGTAAGCAGGGATGTTTAGTGGCTGTAGCAATGATGAGGAGAGCAAAGGAGGAAGATAGGTGACATAGTAGAAAGAGCAAGAAGTCTACATATGGAGGAGATAGCAGGAGGGAATGAGTCAAATAAACACTTGACTTTCACCCAGACTGCATTCTGTGTCCTGTGTAAAACTGAATGTCATCCTTTACTTATTTTAACATACATGACATAACATTATCTTATGTCACATATGTGACACTAGCATATTTACTTTAACCAAAACAACGATCTTTTCCCAAACCTAACAAAGCAGTTTGGTGTATTAATCTAACCAAACTGCGACCATTTCAACAGGTTAAACGTGCGACGACGACGAGGGTCCGGTGTGAGGAATATCTGGTACACCTGTCGCCGGTTTCTGTCATACATAGTGTCCTGCGGTGTCTCCTCCTATGGGAGGTCATTTCCAATCAGGAGTGTTGTTGCGATGAGGGGTTGTGCTTGGTCTGCACCTGTGTTTGGGTGGGTGGTGCATTCCAAAGTGGCATTCACACGAATGCCAGGACTCAAGGTTCCCGGCAAAATATCGCACTGTCACGAGATTGTCAGTGTTATTCACTTATCCTGTCAGTGGTTTTATTGCTATGGCTCATCGTTGTATGTCATTTTGGGAGCAGTCATATAGAGCGTTTTGGGAAACATTGGCAACCGACTTATTCAGTCATTTAGGCATGAGTACGAGGTGATTATTCAATTCCAAGTGGTGAATGCGGCAATGAGGAAATTAATTCTCATTATGAAGGTCAGAGTATCGACCCCCCCCAGAACCATCCCCTCACTCTCTCAGGCACTCAAATGACTAAACTTCAGCCAAGCACAGTGGAGATGACTGTAATGTGTAGCCTATTATAATAACACTTGGTGAGATGCACTTTCATCATAGGGATGTTATTTCGCCTTTGAAACACACATCATTCTAAGTATGACAGTCTCTGAGGTTTCAAACGCAGCAGTCATTTGCTGCCAAGCTACTTCCTTCCAGAGCCTCTTAAGCTTCACACTAATCAGGTTGCAGCGCCACTGTGATGGGCATTCATCATTAGCTGTCATGATTGGATACAAATGGTTCTTGGCTGTATTCTGTCATGACTATGACAGCCCTCTGAGGTGCTCCATGATGGAGGGTCTCAGTGAGGTGTCACTGTGTCCCTCTCAACGGCCCAAAAGGTCACGCGTACTCACCACATCTGCTGCTCATGACACATTATGGGCCGCGACAAGGCCCTCAGTTATCACCGCCGTGGGAGTCACATGTCCCTGTAAATGTCTTTGGAGCTATCAGAAGGTTTGTTTGCATAGATTTTTACAGGTGGATAAACAAATAAATGCATTGATGTGGGTGTATGGATCCAAATTTCTTTTGTCAGGAGCCACAAATTGACAGAGGGATACCGCACGTTGAAGATGTTGTTTGTGCTCATTAAACCTCTGAAAGAAGCACATAGAGTGGTTGTTTGGCAGCTCTGATTGGGCTTTTGTTGTTTATAACGGCATCATTAAAACAGATGGAAAATCGAGTCAAGGTGATCATAAGAAACTGGTCTCGTGTAATTTAAATGAAAACAATCTTCGATATGAGCAAAAGAGAAAGTAACCCTCATATTTTCACTTAAAAACGAAATGAAAAGTGTAATGTTTGATTGAAGTGGTGGATTTGCCTCTGAAATTGGATTTCATACTTCTATATTAAAAACAAAATTATACAAGTTACAAGTTACTTTTTCAGGTGTAATGCTGATGAGTATGTGCCTCTCATATCATCATAGTTACCAGATTTTCAGTCTAAGGTGTTAGTGTGTTTACACAGGCTGTAATATATTACACAACTATATGCCTCTGCAAACAGGTCAAGTCGCAGTTTACATCCATGTCCATCCACAATCATATAATATATGTTATGAAGACTGTGCAGAAATTTGATAAAGAGACTATCTTTACAGAGGATTACACAGGACTGATGAAGAGCTTTGTCACATGGTGCAAGGACGATCACCTGAAGCTCAATATCAGCAAATCCAAAGAGCTACCTAAAGATCCGCAACACCAAGGTCACCCGTTAAATTAAATTCATTTAAAAACAAAGTCACATTCAATCTCCGACAGAATTGCCCATGAATAGGCTCTTCTTGAGTCCCTCTTTCCAAACTCCTTTTTGCTCTCACTAGAGTGTATTACATATGATAATTACCAGTTAGTTCCTGTGTAAGACCTTTATCATTTCAGTTTATCACAAAATAAGAAAAAAATGGATTTTAGTTTTGCAATTTACGCATTCTTGCGCCCTAATAATGGGGAAAAGAAGTCATCCTGGCTGGACTGTAAAGGCTTTATTTCACTCTTTTCTCCCTGAATTTTTAGCTTTGGCAGAGAGACCCCCCCAAATGGTGTCCTTTAGCCTCCAAAGGCCTGTCCTTGTGTCTTTGGTGACATATGTCCACACAAGCAAGGCTGTGATGAGTCTCTGTAGCCTCTGGCCAGCCAAGAACACAACATGGTGAGGCTCTATTTGAAAGGATGAGATGGAAGAGACTGTCTCAAAGGAAATTTCATTCTCCTCTGAAAATGATGGACGGCAAGTGCAGGATGCACAGTCTGCTGGTCCCACCAGGCTGCTGAGGGAATACATCAGTGTGGTGATGCGCTGTCTTGAGCATCATTCATGTTTTGTAGGAAGTCAGGCACCCGCATGGGATACTGTACCTGGAGGTGGCTACTTTGTCAAGCCTGAGTTAAACGCCACATATGGGCGGGGGGTTAACAGCCTTCATCTTTTCCACTAGGTCACAGGGTGAAGTCCCCCAACAGATGGCAATGGGCCCACGTCGAGCTGGCCATGTGACGCAGCATATGAGGAAAACTAACAAGCAGTGTAGCCTTGAGGGGGGATGGGTAAAACGCACGACAAAAACAGTTTAGTTAAATGCCAGGATGTGGTCTGCAGCACTCCATGTGATGATCAAGCTTTATTCCAAGTGGCAACCCCCTGCCCACCTCTCTCTTGATTAATGAGGGCAGAGCAGATGCTGTGGGTACGGAGCAGAGGGAGTAAAGCAGGGAATGACGTTCTTATCGCAACCCCACACGGCGACAGCCTTCATTTCTTCACCTTTGCATCAGGCATGTCTGGCTGCGTCCGTGGGTGTGAGACAAGCGTGTGCACTGTGTGCACGAGCATCTACATGCTTATACATCAGTGAGTCTGCCGTCCCCCTTCGCATATTTTTGTGTGTGTGCAGGAGAAAGCGAGAGTCTTCCAGCTGGGGTTGAGCAATGACCCTTGGGGCATTTTAATTCAGGAATATGGTGATGAAAATAATACTTTGAATAAATACATGCAACACATTATATATTCTTATAGCCAGCAATTTTCACCTAACACAAACTATTGAAAGTGTCAGTCTGAATGAGCTATTTTCAATCTGAATTCCCTAACTTTTTACATGTAGTGAAAACAGCAGAGCTTTAAGTGTTTCGCCTGCTTCATGTCTGTATAATGTGAATGTGTATATGTTACTTTTTTGTCATTTTCAGCTACGACAGATGTGACCCAAAGACCCGATAATTTTTAAATTGCAGAGCATGAAAAAGCGCTTCTAATCATGCAAATGTGCCATGTGTTTAACCATACTCCATTATATAGATGGGACGTGAGAGTGATGTGTTAATAAATAAACATTACAGATTTCAATTAATTAGCAATTTCTCAACAAGTTGATGAAACCAAACAACACCTTCTCTGGAAATAACCACCTTTATTGTTTGTGTATTCACACATAGCTGACAAAGTGCTTTCTTCTCTGTTCATAATGACGGGAATGTATTTGATTGACGCGCTGCTGAGGCTTTTCCCCTCCTGTCACTAAGTAGTAAATCACTCTGATTTACTGCCACTGAGGGATCACACCTCTTGCCATTTCTTGCCCCAGGCTACTCCTTGCTTTTATTTTACGTATTTTTTATCACCGGGCATAAATTAGTTCCTAGTTAAGTAGGATGACAGGCTTGGCCCCACAAAGCCCAGATGAGCGTCCTCCTAACCACTTATACAGATTTAGAACTCCTTGTCGAGCAAGGGCATCTGAAACGGGGAGCCATATATTAATGATCCTCGCTGGGAGCAAAACAACCACAACACTGCAGGCCAGAAAATAAACTCTACGGCACATTATGAAGACAGGAAACAAGTATTTTGTACCTGTTTCCAATTATAGAGCTGCATATTTTGTCAATGGATAATTTATGATGAAGCTTAATTTGCATGAAGTGCATTTGGATTGGAAGCTGTATAAATTCTTCAGCAGCCTGGAGAACTGAGCAGAAAAACAACTGACAATGTCAATACTGTGAGAGCGCACATGCTGGGCCACAATCGGGTGTTTTTTTCCTGAGTGATGAGCACAGGGAGACCGATGGTCGTCCTTCCAGAGCTCAGCCTGTTTTCATCCGTGGAGGTTTAGTCTGCTTGGAAAGGTCAGGTCTAAATTGGGAGCTGGAAACAGCTCTTTCAAGGTTTAAGTATCGAGTCTCAAAAGTCACTTTAGCGACCTGCATGGAGGATGGTGAGAGAGATTCTGTTGTCCTCCTCAGCATACTTTGAAAAAACTCATGACCCCTTCCACTGACAGACAGGAGAGAATGCACCGTGTTCGTTAACACATCTACAGTTTACATCTCAGCTGTTTTATTCTCAAGGACAGACATTAGATCTCTCTGTCTTTCCCTGCTGCTGTCTCTCTCTCAGTGATTGCTTTTCTGCATATATGAATATGTATGTATACCTTAATATGTCCTCCTACCTCAATTACCCACCGATGTACAAATCTGCTGATATAATTAACATATTACCGTGAGTCATCGTTAGCATGAAAACAAACACATTTAATGTATTCTCATTTGGACAAAGGCCTGCGGGAAAGAGAATTGCAGAGATGTGAGGACACTTATTCATTTATCTTCTATTTATGTTCCTCCATTTAATTGAATTTTCTGCTATAGTCCTGGCCTGTGGATATAAATCACGCCTCTCAATCAGTCAAGATAGCCAAAAGATGGCTCCTGCTACGGACGCAGGGGAAGGGCGGGCAGGGGGCAAGAGGAGGCCAAGATTTATGTTTGCGAGGAAAAACATGACCCTGGGTCTCTGCTTCCTGTCAGCAGAACATCTTTTCCATTACCTTGAGGATTCATAAGCACTATATTTCAGCCAGGGATCCTTGAACAAATTCGGGACCGACACAAAAAAGCAACTAATTCTTTTTTTTTTTTTTTTTAAAGAAATTGCAGCAATTAAAACTTTTTTTCAGTGACTTCAGTGTCACAACTGGAGTTTTGTAATTTCAGGTGCTAGGTCGCTTGGCAGAAGGGCAATTTTTTTTTTAAGGGAACAGAGGCCATAACATAAATGTTTGAAAGTCAAAACTCATACAAGGATCTTTCACATTTTTCTTATGTCTGAGAAACTTCCATTGCGCAAACAAAAATATAAGCTTAGTTTATTTCCTGAATGCAGACAAAGTTCAGTTCAGTTCATCTATAGCAAGAACCAAAGCAAACAAAAAATCTGCAAGAGAAAATAGTTTTTTTCACTCACAGAGTCGGTCAGTCGGAAGAAGCCAGTCCAGGTCTTTTGCTGCTGGGTTGAGGGTGAATGACCGGCTTTCATAAACAACTAGCAGAGTGGATATGGAGCGACCCAGGAGAACGGTTTTGGAGTATATTTGATCAGAGGACGGCTGTCGGTTGTCGAGGAATAAACAGTTTGCAAGTGATTAAAAGGCTTTTCTTGATGTTTGCCACACAAATGTTGCTCCGGCTCTTCCCTTCTCCTGCTCTCCTCCTTCTGAAAACAAAACTAAACGGCAGATAAACAGAACAGAGTAGAAATGTGGCTTGAACCGGGGAAGAACTGGTTAGCAGATTTTGAAAATGCTTGCATTTTTGTTGGTAATACCTATTGCTGTCATGGCTGCTCTTGGTTTTGTGGAACAGAGCGCTCATGGGTTTTTTGACATCAACGTGAGTGTCCAGCTTTTTAGAACATTGCGTTACACATGCATATTTAAAACATTCAACCCATCCTTCAGGAGCAAATGCCGTCATGACAGAGACTGGCTCATCCAGAGGGTTTTGTGAACTTTTCATCTGTTATTGGATGACGGTGAAACATCTTTAACTCCATAACGACCAGACATTGTATTACCTGAATGAATGGAGACAAAGCAGTAGCAAATATAATATTGATGGATGCCTGTAAATAGTGTTGTGAGTGCTTTTTATTCCCCTGTTGCAATGTTGGAAATATGCTGTTTAGAGCGAGGACGTGATCTAGAGACCTCCAGAGAACAAGCCTCAGGGTGAACATGTTTCCTTTCTATGTTGTGGCCATTTTGTTGACTATTGAGCCTAAATTGAATCACAGTAGCTCATTTTTTTTGAAAACTTGACCCTTATCAACACACGGCAGCTCTATACAAACACCTTGCTAAAGAGTCTGACTGAGGGCATGACTTGTTAGCTACACAGAAGCTCAGATGCCTGCAAATTCAATATAATTACTCCCCCAATGCCAGCCCCCCAATACACACCTCTTCCACACGCAACGGTGTGTGAGCCCTGCATCCAATCCGGTCTCAGTGTTCTTCAATAAAGTCTCCTCTGACAAACATGATGGAGAGCCACTCCGCCTCAGAGCGGGATACTCAGAAAACGACTTGATGATAAAATATTGCCATTCTGGCAGTTGACTTGCCAATCCAAATTAAAAAAAGTTAGAGTGGCCGGGTTTATGCTGCACCCTTCACTGCCGCTATATTTCACGCTTTTACACCTGCTACACACTCACATGCTTACATACTCACCGACCTGCTCTTTCTCCCCTTTTCCAGTAAGGGTTGCAAAGCCCAATTACCTCATACAGTAAGTACATCTGGTGTAAGGCCTTTCATTCATTGGACGTAGTTGCTTCAGCACACTCTTAAAAGTGGTGAAATCCTGCAGTGCGTAGATTCCAACATCAACCTTTAAATATGAGATGAATTTGAGATATATTGACCCACAGCACAGTTTTGACTGGAGGGTAACTCTCAGTAGAGACCGTCCTGAGTCTGAATACAATATTCAGCAATGCACATGCAATTTTTTTTTATTTTTTACATTTTATAAAGAATATTTTATAAAGAAATGTGTTTTTCCACCTTTTTTTAAGTTTCAAAATGTTGTTTGATCTGCTTTACCTGATTCACTTCTGATGAGAAGAGTCTGAAATGGTTTATAAAGTCGCCTACATTTTGTGCACTGCCAGACAAATTGTTTTGCCTGTGTCTAATTCCTAATTCTAGGGCAGTTTTAGTTATTTTTCCTTTTAATTTTCATGTTGCTCAGGCACACCTGAGGTCCTTGTTGAGGTATTATTATTATAACACTAGGCCACAATGAGTACGCAACCAATGATGGAAGCTTATTTTTGAGATTTATTTGGGATCTCAGGCTGAATTTAAAGATAATATGTGTATGATCTAACAGTGGCAAATTCAGCCTGCCTTCAGCACTCACAGAAAGAAAGCACACTGTAGTTAAACTCCAACAAGTACAACAATAATGTTTAACATCTGTATACATCTGTCATGCCACCTGCAGTTCAAACAACCCTGGCATCCATCCAGCAGCTCTTAGCAGAAAAGTATTGATCCACAGAGATAACTACAATCTAACATAAAGATTACTTAACTTATGAAACACTTAACCGAAGACTTCACTACTGTATCTTAAAGCTAGGGACTGGTGGGTTTTTGTTTACTTTTTAAAGGCTCAGCAGGTCAGATTTAGGGGGATCTATTTGTAAAAATTGGCAGAATATGTTTTCATTATTGTATTATCACCTGAAAATAAGAATCATTTTGTTTTTATTGACTTAGAAAGAGCCTTTTATATCTACAGATGGAGCAGGTCCTCTTCCTCAGAGTCTGCCATGTTTCTACGGTAGCCTAAAACAGACAAACCAAACACCGGAAAGTTTCATGGCCGTTGTATGTTTTTCCCCTATAGCTTGAAGGAGATGGGAGGCTGTGCGTACTCTGGGGGTTGGGTTCATTTAGAGGCCTGACACGTACTTGAAAAATATATTTAATCATGTATATAACATGATTGTTGACAAGGATTTTAATACGCTATAGCTGCGGTGCCAATGAAACCTCCTGAAAAAGACTGAGTGAAATGTAATTTTACCAAAAGGCAGATTCATATTCAAATAACAATCCTTATGAGACACCCTAAAATCTGAGATATCAATCACCATTTTCAGAGGTATAAAACAACAACCTGTGTTCTACATCAAAGTTCACAAACTGATCTCACTCCAGTTCTCGCAACTTTTACTTTGTTGTTATGAAAACTTGATTGTTCAGTCAGTGCAACCAAGGCTCCATAATCTATAATCCCTCATTGAGGGAAAAGGGTTAGAGAGTGAGAGAAGAGAAATGGTTGCTATCAAAGTAATTGCAACCTGCAAAGTGTCCCCTTTATGTGGATCGCCGTGGTGAGGAATGTTTTTTCATTATGTTATTGCAGATGTACAATAAAGCAGACTCAGCGGTAAAAAGCTAACAACTGAGATCTGGGATTTGACAGAGCAGAAAGAAACATAAAGAAACTGGTCATCCAGCAGGGGTAGAGGTCAATGAGAACTGCATCCACATGAATTATCAGAAAGACTACTGAACCCTCTCTCCCTGCCCACCACATTTAAATCGCCATTGATGAGGTATAATAGTGTTTTATTGTGTGAATTGGACCTGTGAGGCCATGCAGGGGTAGAAGGAGGAGAGCTATGACTTTTCACTGATGTTTTATATCCAATTATCTTCATGCTGAGTGGAGGGAGTAATGGCAAACACGGGCTAAATGGTGCGTTTCATATGTGGTCAAACTCTCTTCTAACTTCAGGCTGCGAATATCAGCTGAGTGTGTGCTTCCATTTTACTTTCTTGTACTCGCTGATGCACGAGGACGAGAAGATGACTGCAATGCTGTTTCTTCTTTTAAAACCAATGTCAAAAAAATATGTTGGAATTTAGCAACCGTCTTAACCAAGGCTTCAAAAATACTTGCGATATTGTAAGAATCAAACATTATCACTGCATGTTTATGTGAGTCAATTTAACATATTTTTATAATCCATCACTGTATTTTATCTCTGTTCAAGCATTAATGTTTCCATAGTAAAATTAATAACCCTCTAACACATTATTATGGCCTCCAAAGCATAAAAATCTGACAACTAGCAACACTGCTTATCACTAATTCTGATCCAGCTTTACTTCAACATTATCTAGTGTGTCACCTGTAGTGTCATGCCATGGTTACCTGCCACAGCCCTAATGTTTTAGTTGTAACTCACATTTGTGTTGAGGCAGAATTAATAGAGTAGCCATGGCCTAATAGCAGGGTTTATAACAGCCTCCTCCCCTCAGGGATGATCAAGGTCACATCTGCATGTTTGACAGCCATTCAACAGCCAATGCTCCCGTCCCTGCTCCTTTCAGATGCGGCACAGAATCTACGGTACATACACAGATGAAAGTGTCCGTGAAAGAAAATGTGTGATACAATAAC
>JAQQZW010000014.1:4837351-4849559 GCA_029814745.1 Zanclus cornutus | reverse complement strand
AAAAGCTGCTAAAAAATCACATCCTATTCCCTCTTCTTCTGCACCTGCTTTAAGCTAAACAGATCCAATAATATGATGAGTAGTCACTCTATTTAAATGCAGTGTTGTAAATGCTGGACGGCTGTTTGAACGGTGAGTATACTTTGACTGGTGAGAATTTTTGCTAAGGGACAACCAAATGAGTTTCATCTACGCGTATAAATTCAAATTTAATGGACTTTTTTAAGGTCTTAATGATAAAAAGTACAAAAATTGAAGGATTGGTAAAAAAATTTCAAAAAGCAATTTATAAACTCCAACTAAAAAAAAAAGATCGAAAAATACTTGAAAATTTATAACATGAAGAAGAATGTGAGATAAAAGTCAACTTCAGTTCGTGTGTTAGTTCTCTAGTATTTTCATTCATTCTCTCTGTGTATCACTATTCTTTCATTCTGTTTTCTTTCTTCACGCCTCATAAAATAGTGAACACTTAATTCCATAGCAGAGGCCTCCAGCTGCTTTTCGCCTTGTTTACTGTGAAATACTTTTTCATACCATACTACACACTTTTTTTTGTTTTGTTTTTGATTTTTGCCCAAACTACTCGCACCAATCACAACTTTGTTCCCACTGCGGGTCCAGTATACCTGTGACTCTCCAGCCGATGAGTTTTGAGTCTGTTCACACATGTGATGATTGTAAACTACTCCCATCCACTTTGCACCCGTGTATGGTCGTATTTGAGAGATTATTTTAGCTTAAATGATTATGATCACAATGTCAGTATACTGATATACGGTGTTACCACATAAAAGCCACTACGGTGCCTGTAGAATTTGAGCAATGTGGACTTTGGCGCCCCCTGTGGTAACATCGAAATCCATATTGTTTCAGACAGCAGACCACTCAAAGGTCCAGCGTAAAGGATTTTGTGGCATCTAGAAAGTGAAGTTGCAGATTGCACCCAACTGAATATCCCTCTGCTCATCCTTCCCTTCCAAGTGTGCAGGAGGAACTACGGTGGCCGCAAAACTTGCAAAAAACACGAAAAGCCTCTTTTAGAGCCAGTGTTTGTTTTGTCCATTCTGGGCTGCTGTACAAACAATGGCGAGGAAACATGGCGGACTCCGTGGAAGAGGACCCGCTCCCTCTGTAGATATAAAAGGCTCATTCTAAGGTAAATAAAACACAACTATTCTTATTTTTAGGTGATAGCGCACCAGTGAAAACATACTTGTGTAAATCATACTCCAGTTCTACAAATCGATCCCCCTAAGTCCTGCACACTGAACCTGGAAGCACGGTCTTTTCTCCTTCATTTCCGCTCTAAGGTCTTCTGTCAACCTTCAGCGTAACACTTATCCACCACCACAAAGTCTCTCGGCATAATTCATGAGGAAGGTGAAGGTGGTTGACCCCGAGGCCCTGCATGAAGAGAAAAGTGGAATAACTGGGAGTGATGACTGAATGAGCTGGACGGACAAGGTAACACATCTGTGAATTCTTCTATAGCTGTGTGTCTATCAGTACTAAGATTAATTTCTCTCCTAAAAACATTCACTGCAACCTTCAGGTTTTCACGGAGATCAGGGTGATATTGCATACTATGACTGACTTCAACTTCAACTGTGACCTCTTCTGTATAAGCTCTCAATGCAGCCTTTAGATCGGCAAGATATACATAACTGCTGGCCAATCCCGTTGCAGCTTTCTCCTCCTGCTCCCCTCCTGTCTCCTGTTTTCCTGACTAAATGGGCTCGAACAGCAGCGAGTCGTGCTAAACGGCAGTTTGCAGTGACACAAACTAACTTTCTCAACAATCTGTTGCTTCTCTGACAAGTCCTAAGCACATTCGCATTGGGATTCTGTAAAGCTAAACCCCCTAAGACTCGCTAATAATCTCCACTCATCTGCAGATGTACTTAAAGTTTGCGTCTGATAAGGCAGCCGGAAAAGGGATCAATACTTAACAAATCAATCTGATCAATAATAAGGGAGATTAAGGAAGCAGCGCGGTAGAGAGGATTTTGGAGTGCTCTCCTCTTGCATTTCTAATGACGGCGCACTTGAACATAACTTCAATGACACAGGCATTTATTTTAATTCAACATGAACTTTTAAGCCTTTGTATTTCATCTCACATTATCACTGGAGGTGGTTTCCTGCAGTGAATAACAACTTTTTAGATACAGTTAATCCTCTAAATAAATAAAAAATAAATGCACCCTACCATCTCTGCTCTATTTTACAGTGCATTCATGCTAGACATGCATTTCCAACCTTCTACCGACACCACGAGCAAAGTAAATCCGATAACGACGGTTCAATAAACTATTTCGGGTAATCTTTTGTTGCTTCTCACCCGTAGATCAAATCTTGATTAATAACAGAACTTGCTGCAGCATTACTCATTAGCTCTCAGGTGCCTCTGCCGTCGCCCATACAGGCTCGCAGGCAGAAATGATGTGTATCATTACCTGCAATGTCTGTGGTGGAGCTCCTGAAATTCCATCATCCACGCTTTACGTGTCTGTTACAGTTAAAGAGGATCTCTGCAGCTAAGATCATTTTTTCCTGTAACCCCCCTGTGCCTTTTTAATAAGCCAGCGTATAGTTACAAAGTATGATCATACTTCAGCCTGAGGGTACACATTTTTATTCCAATTACTGCATTTACACAAAGAGGAGGGATTACAGTTTCGGGGTACTATTTTAATACCAGGTGTGTCCAAAAAAAGGACTTTAAATGAGTTTTCACTGTGGAATGAATTCACAGACGATCGCTGCTGTGTAAATAAATTAACAGTTGCCAGAGGCAGGCTCACTGAATCCATTTTTTTGGAGGGGGAGAGTAATTTGTAAGTACAAATTATAAAAAAAAGTAGAGAGAAAGTCCATATCTCTAAAGATTCGCGAGATACAAGTATATCATAGAGCAGACACGAAGCTTAGATGTATTGATATGTAGAGTTTGGATTGTTTTTGGCCAAAACATCCCATATTTTTTTAAGATTTTCGGGCACAAGTTTGATGATATGGGGTCTAAGGGTTAATTCTACTCATACGACGTCTTATACAATCAAACGTGCTTGTTTTAACATAATAAAAAAGGATCAAACATAAAATAACATTCAGTTCTGTAATCACTCCCTTTTTACAAAGCATGAGGAACTGGTGACTAGTGGAGTCCATTCCTTGATACACAGCGTCTCCAATTGTCACAGTGAGGATGAGACACAGTTCATCCCCATATGAGCGACTACTCACTGCCCTCTATTGCCGGGAAACCAGAACTGCAACAGTCAAAAATGATATCTAGAATCTGGCTGGGTTTTTACAAACAGCTTGGCACAGAGGATCATGTTTGTTTCTGTGTAAGAAAATGGAATAAAGATCATCTCAGTGCAGAAGAGCTTTAGTTAAACCGATCATGGTCATTTGTTGTAATCTATGAGGCTGAGCTGATCCTCACCATGTGCTTGTACTATAATACATCCACTCCTCACAGATACGGGCATCCAATACAGATAACAAATAACAGTACATGATAAAATAGAAATGGGAGAAATACCAGAAAAGCTCACAGTCACATATACCGATAGAGGAAATACACTCAATGGGTCCTGCATGTGTAACAGCTCATAAAACACACTTCACATTGTTTTATCAGCTCGATGCTCCATGACTTTTCCTGATTTCCTGAAGGATGAGGTGTTCCTTTAGGGGTTGAGAAAATTCTTCTACCTCTTAAGCTGAACAAACTTGTCTGAAAGCCTCTTGGATGAGCTGTAAAATGCACTGTCACGAGCTGAACTCGGAGCTGTTTGTTTTTCTGAGCTCATGAAAAGTAGACTTGGTAGAGATATGTGGTTCTCACAGGACAGCGACGCTGCAAACATATGATGATCTTATTGAATAGGATGCATTGCTGTAGATTAAACTAGCCAACAGAATATAAAGGAGTTCAAATGAGCTCAACCTGAAACTTCTACAGCAGGAAAATGACACAAACACATTCAATTTTTTGGTTATTTGGCTATTTAATATTGTTGGTTATGACTCTAAAGGGTTACCAGCAGGCAAAGCTTACACTGATGAGAGGTCTGTGTGGTGGCGTGTCACAAATACATCACACCGCAACAGCATTTGGCTAACCTAGCATAACACGTTAGCATAACAAACCTAAAAGCCACCTAACCTACTTCTAGCGCTTTGGCTGAAACGTTAAACGTTAGCAACACTTAGCTTCCAATGATGTTCTTACCTAGATACAGTAGGTATGCTTACAAACGGGGACGCCAAAAGTACATTAGCATGTTATATTCTACGTGAGAGTTATACCTATAAAAGCGGGTCTATGGTTGTACTAGCTAACTTAAGCTAGCCTTCAGCTAGCTTATCTAACGTAAACACAGCTTTCATGTCTTTCTAACTCACTAAATCTTTTTCAGATATTTAGCACCTGGCAGGTAAACCGACACAAGACTCGTACTCAAAGCTACCCGATGACTATTCCGACCGGAATTTCATAAATCGTGGATTAAACAGCAACATCTCACGAGACTAAGATGTTTAGCATTTCACAACGTTAAAATATTAGATATTCGGCTCGGGGTGTTGTATTAGCTTAACACTTTATGTTATTCCAGTTTGTATAACTCACCTTCTGAAATCAAACCACGAATTTTCTGGCCAGATGTTTAGTCATTTAAACGGCCTCAGAGGAGCTCCGGGAAGCAGCTGTGCGCCGTTCTTTAACGGAGGTGGGGCGGTCGGCCGGGCTTGGATCTCAGAGAGGACTCCGTAACGTCCTTCACATGTTTATTCATCCGGTCCAGAGCAGAATCTGCGGGTGTAAACTCGCTGGAAACCCGACACGAGACGTGCGATGTCGGATGTGGTGCAATATGGACACGCGACACGTTTAATATGAATAAACTTTGAATAAATAAGCGAGTTGGAATCCGGCTGCAGCTCCAGGGATCTGCGGACCGAGTCGAGCATGTCTTCTCATACGTCCGCGTAACTCCTCAGTTCAGTTTTGCTGTTGGATGCTGTACCTAGCTCTCTCTCTCTCTCTCTCTCTCTCGCTCTTTTCTTTTTTTCTTTATTTGTGTGTCATGGTCCACATATGCTCTCCCACATCAGCCCCTCCTCCTCCTCCTCTTCCTCCTCCTCCAGCTTAGACCACCCCCATAAACCCTGAGCTGCCCCTCCAGGCTCATGGTCCCCTGATCTGGCCTCCACGCTGAACATGTAAGTCAGAGAGCAGGGGCAGATATCCTGCGGGAAGAGCGCCACCTGACGTTACGGCTGAAATTGTTTGTTTGCCACACTAACCTACAATTATTTCCAGTGTTAAGTCTGTTTTGCAGGCTGAGTCAGACCGACTGCACCGACCCAGTTCAACACCTGCGCTGAAACGTGCTGCACCCCTGAAGGTTCTGAAGCATAGAAATTACATTAAAACAATCTTCATATGTTATATTACACGTCTATGCTCTGAAGCCCTCCCACAGTGAAAAACAGGACAGGATGATTGGTCTCAACGACAAGTTTATTATTGGTTATTTAGGTGTGAATTAAATAAGGCACATTCACATCATCTTTACGCAGCCAGACCTAAAATTCTACATTGGTACAAAAATAATTAAGACTGGACTTGTGATTGGGTTTGACAATCTTTCTGCTTGAATTAGACACCGTGAAACACAAAGAACGGAGGGTCAAAGAGGTCATGTAGGTCAGTCTGCAGTCCAACACACAGTACACACGTGAAGGAGACGTGACATTGGTGTGAACAGTGACACGGATGGTGAAAATGCAGTACTGCAGCTGTTTCATTACGCTGTAAGGAGGCTGTATGAAACACAAAGAAATACCTTCTAATGTTAAAGGACCAAACTGGTGGTTTTGCTCATGAACTCCTGTATGTTTGACATCACTGCTGACCTTTCTCCAAATCAATCAGCCAATGGTTTCACTTCATTTCAGTCTGCAGCGAAATCAACTTGCAGAGACTTAAAACTTAAGATCAGTGAAACCGTCGATACTGAATTAAATAAAGAATCTTTAATAACAATCTATTATTTCATCATGATACGGCGAAAGCAAATTCATATGAAGTAACTGTTTTGATCACACAATGAACTGTTCTATTGTTCTACTTAGATTTAATCAAATTCTTCACAGGAAAAACTAAAAATTCAACTTTATTTTGACTAGATTCCACTAAAAATTATTTTAATCAATTAAACTGCCAATTATTTTCTCTTTTATTTTAATCAATGAATAGTTCAGTCTAAAATGTCACAAAATTGTGAAAATAAATACCCATCAGAACCTCAGGACCTACTGACATTCATTTTAAACTGGTATTAAATCCTCATATTCAGGAAGTTGACTTTAGGTCATTTTTGTTTGACATCTGACTTCACTAAGTGCTTTTTCAGGCACTTTGGTAACCAGGTTTTGAGTCCCATCCAAGTTTTGATCTTACTCAGAAAATGATGTTGATGAGGATTTCTCCCCATCTCAGCCATGACGTGTTGTACCAATGAAGAAGAAACCAGGATCGGGTGTTTACGTGTTTCCTGGTTTCTATCAGAGTACTCAAGGTTTCTTAGCTGGTCAAGATCAAAAAATCAACGATATGAATTAACGTTCAATATATTCCTAGTCCAAGTGAAGATATATTTGAATTTCGATGCAGTTTGGAGCACACCAGGGAACTGTCACTGTCCTTTGTCAGAGTGTTCCTGAATGCACCATGATGGTCAGATCTGAGGACAGTATACCTGTAATGCTTTTACTGTGCGCTGTTCTTCTTTTGTGTCACTATACTTCTGATCATTATCTGCTGACCCTTTAGAATACTTTAAATATTTTATCTATTTTATAATAAACTTACGCTCATTGTATATTTTTAAATGTATATGCTGCATGTGCTGCTGCTGCGGACACTCCTTGATCTCAGTAAAACACTCGGATGGATTCTCTTTGTGCAGCGAGTCTCTGCAAGTTGATTTTCATAGAAATAAACTGAGGTAGAGGCAGAAAGGAAGCTGGCGGTAATGTACAACATAAGATTTGTAATTAACGAGCTAAAACATTTAAAAACGGCCGTGTGTGGTTTCAACCTGCTCCATGTCTGCTGAGGAAACACGTTCAGGAGAAGCTGAACCTCTCTGAACAAACAACACACAACAATGGTCATAAATAAAAAACAGCTCTGATTCCAGAAAAGTTTGAACGCTGTTGAAAACCAGAACACGATAATTAACTCATCCTTCTTGGACACAGACAAGTTATTTCCTCTTTTACCTAATCAAGCTCAATGTTAAACAGTACGATGTTAAACATGGAAAAAGAGCAAATCAACCAAACTGTAAATCTGTTTTTAACAGTGAAAACAATATCTAGCATTCAAGTAAAAAAAGAAAAAGGAAAATGAAGTCTGGTGCTCAGATCAGTCTAGTGGCTTAAAACAAAACTAAAGCAACAACATTCATACAGAATGAAATTAAAATAACTTCAGTTTGCATCCCTTTTTCTTTTGGTGAAGGCTAGAAGAAGAAAGTGCATCAATCTCAGGTGAGAGGAGGAGGAGGAGGAGGAGGAGGAGGAGGAGGAGGAAGACCTCCTCAGACTGGAGGAATTTCACAGGGAGAAAGTCTGTTAATGTTACCAGCATCGTCTGACCTGTTGGAGTCACAGTGAAATGATATTCTAGAGGATTTCACAGTGAAGCAGGATGAGACACAATGCAGGAAATTAATGGTCATTCCAGAGTTTCATTTTCAGATCATTCTTCTTCCTAACGTCTAATTTATTAAGATTTTAGCTCTGGTTTTAGTTGTTTGGGGATTTCTATCTTTTGAGCTGAACCCAGCACAGTTAACACAGATGTTTTCCAAAAGGTTTATGGTTTTACATCAGTGCTCTGTTCCCTTTAGGATAACCAGCAAAAGCATAAATGTAAGGAGAGGCAGTTTGATCTGAGGCGACGCTGGTTTTCTGCACGTCACCGCTCTACGATTGATTTAAGGACCACAGACGAGCTGTTTCACTGGAAGGTCACATGATGGGATTCCAACACAAAGCAACATAAGAGAGTGAAACTTGTTTCTGGATGTCAGTTGAAGACAGTGAGATGGTGTTGTGAGCTCCTGTCAGCTGTCAGCTTTAATAATAATGTGATGTTATAAGATTCAGGCTCAGAGGAAACCTTCAAAGAGGCGTGAAACACACAGTACAGAAGTTAAGCAGTTCTTTGTGACTTTAAAGGGCCAGTTCACCCAAGTTACAAACACGTTTTCTCACTTACTCGTCCAGGTGTTGAGAAAACTCTTGCTTCTTTTCCACTAAACGAGTCCTGATTCCTCAAACGGTTCCGTTCAGGGTTCCTGGAACTTTGAAGCTTTCCAGCAAACCAGCCAGCGTTTCAAACGGCTTTGAGTTGAACCACTGAAGTCAAGGATGCGTCATCAATGCACAACGTCCTGCAGAATATGACACGCCCACTTCGGTTCCCACTTCATGTCAAGGAAAATGTGCTAGTCTTTAGTTCTAACTGTGAACCGACTTCTCAGATTCTGAGTTACTTTATTTGTGGCTGAAGTGCTCTGAACGCTTCAAAGTTAGGTTGTATGAACCTGAACAGAACCAGTTTCATGCTGGTGGAAAAACGATGTTTGATGGACAGCTCGGATGAAGAATTCGGTGTCTGCAGTCGAGATTAGTGTGTTTCTGTAATTTGCCTCCACACTTAAACAACTGAGGTGAACGGGATTTGATTTGTAGAGCTTGAAGCATTGAAAATGGCCGACAGCGTTTCCTGTGGATCATCCATCGTCTTTCTGTGTCTGATTAACTAACATTTAAACGTAGCCATCATTAAATGAATTTCCTCCACTGATAGAAACGACAGCTGACCCTCGGCAACAGGAAGGTTTCATCCCTAAAACAAACATCTGTCTGCACCGTTAAACACCACGAGGGACAAGTGAGAGAATTAACTGTTTTGTAAGTTGGGTGAAGCGACCGTTTAAAACTTTTACAATTTTCCACACCTGCATCGTTTCTGTAACTCCACTGGTGGAAGTCACTCTGTCAACCACAGTGTGTGAGTGTGTGTGTGCTTTCTGCTTCGCTGTTGTCAGAAATGTAGTTTGTGTGATGTCTTACACTGAGGGAAAGGGAAACCAAAGTTCTGACCAGTTCAGTGCTCCTCTGCAGTCACACTGTGCGACTCCTCACAGCCTCCACGACTGGACTCTGCACTCGTTTCTGGCGCCTGGTCGGCGTCTGTCTGATCGCCTCCGTCAGTCTGGGCTGAGGGGTGGAGCTCAGCGAGGGAGGAGGGGTTGGGGCCTCCGTCCTTGTTATCTGACTGCAGGGCCTCGTTCGGGGTGTGAGTCTGGTCGTTTGATGACTCGAACTGTGCGTTCAGAGGGCGGAGACTCTCTCTGGTGGGCTGGTGTGGAGCAGAGGAACTGGCTGATGTGTGTGTGGGAGGGGGCTCAGTGTGTGACGGTGCATCGGAGGGCAGGGATGGAGGGGCATCACTCCTGGTGCTGCAGCCGTCAGAGGAGTGTGTTTCAGTGGTGTGAGGCTGCGTGGACGTCAGAGCACCTGCTGACAGAGTGCTGTCAGCTGTTTGGAGAGTGTGTGTGACATCCGTCTCATAACGCTCTTCTGGAGTGTGTTCAGTCATGTTCGGTGTGTGTTCCGTCGTGTTTGGAGTGTGTTCAGTCGTGTTTGGTGTGTGTTCCGTCGTGTTTGGAGTGTGTTCCGTCATGTTCAGTGTGTGTTCCGTCGTGTTTGGAGTGTGTTCAGTCGTGTTCAGTGTGTGTTCCGTCGTGTTCGGAGTGTGTTCAGTCATGTTCAGTGTGTGTTCAGTCGTGTTCAGTGTGTGTTCCGTCGTGTTTGGTGTGTGTTCAGTCATGTTCAGTGTGTGTTCAGTCATGTTCAGTGTGTGTTCCGTCGTGTTCGGTGTGTGTGCCGTCGTGTTTGGAGTGTGTTCAGTCATGTTCAGTGTGTGTTCCGTCGTGTTTGGAGTGTGTTCAGTCATGTTCAGTGTGTGTTCCCCTGTGTTTGGTGTGTGTTCCGTCGTGTTCGGTGTGTGTTCCGTCGTGTTTGGTGTGTGTGCCGGCTCAGGCTGCTCCTGCATTTGTTCTCCTGAGGCCAGAGTGTGACAGCGGCCCAGGGGGCGCTCTCTCAGCCGGGGCCCGGCGTCGAGGCCTGATGAGGGGCTGCTGACCTCCACCGTCTCCCCTCGCCTCAACTTCCTCCTGTCTGGATTCACCTGGAAGAAAAGTCAAGAGAAAATGTTAAGTTTGTCCAGAGGGTGGCGCCAGAAGAAAGGTCCTAATTTACCACAAACTCAGCTTGACAGGCTCAGCTCTACACTGTCGGACTTGGCTCAACCTCCATCAGTCTAACTGGACTTGAGCTTAAACCTGTTAGCACTGTTAGCATAAAGACCAAGTGATATAAAAAGTACATTTTCTAGCTCTAACTCTGTGTCTCTGTCTAACATGTTCAGGTGTCTATTGATTTCTGTCAATCCTGTGAAAAGTCATAAGTATTTCGTATCAAAATCTGCATTTACTCTTCCTGTATTTTTGATATCTATCCGATAAAATGTGATATGGAGCAACAAGCTAGCCCCAAGCGTCAAATAGCGCCACACTTGACCGTTAGCTTGTCCATCGTAGAAGCTAGCGGAGCATCGTGGGTCACAGGTGTTAGTTATCAGGGGACAAATACTGAGTTTACATTTTTAAAGGAATGTGGTTTATGTCTATTATCAGTCTCTCTCATCTCCCTCCTGATCCAACAAGGTGTGAGTGGAGGCCCCCTGAGCCACATTTGAGTGAGCCAATCAGCTCTAAGGATCTGATTTAAATGTCCCTGCTAATGACGTCCTCTCCACATAATCCGTTTGACTCGGCACGGCGTCCTCCAGTGGTTTAGTGTTGCACTTCCGTTGGGGAACTCACAAGAGACAAATTTAAATAAAATTTGTCAAGATTGATTCAGCAGAGGCTCAGATGTCCTGAAACAAGTGTCTTGTTTGAGTCAAGCTTAAAGAACACGTCATCCTTCATTTCCCATAATGCACCAGTAGCATCTACTGTACAAAAGTAAATAAAAAAATGGCCGACTCTGGCCCAAAAGGTCACACACGTTGGTATAGGAATAAATCTCTATGAAAGCATAATATAGTGTGCGGACACTATTCCATTAAACCAAATTTCATGACAAACAGCTGATATGTTTCCCTCTGGTCACAGCATGAAGGTGAGCAGCGTACCTGGTTCGAGGCTGAACACCTGTGGGGAGGACCACAAGGGCCTTTCTTCATCTGCTGAATCCTGAATCAAACAACATCCAAGCACAGTTAATTCATTTGCTTTAACATCATCTTCTTTCTTATTTTGGGTTATTTGAGAGCTGGAGTTTGGTGGGACGCCACCTGCTGACGGACTGGGCCGGCTTCTGTCTCCTGCCGTTGGCGTGATCCTGCAACCTCAGACGCTGGACGAACGAATGAGCTGCAGCGACAACAAGGAAAATAAAACAAAAAAGGATGTCAGTGGACTTTTGACAGGATCGGACTTTAGCTACGAGACTTTTGCATAAAATGAATGTAGTAAAACTTGAGCTTGAAATAAAGGACGTCTTCTCTCAGAGGCTGACAGGTTAACATGAATGAACACATTCAGGTATTCATTTTACCCAGAGCTCCTTTGGGCACAGAGAGGAGTTTGATTGGTTCGGCATCAGGAGAAAGTCCGGACGCTTTCTGCAGAGCTCTCAGGATCTCAGTGTTCTGCAGAGGAGAATGTTTTGAGTCAGTCTTACTGCTCACACACTTGCATACTGAAATTCCACCAACTCTTTATTAGGCCGCTCAGTAAAATGGCTTCAGCGTCGTGTGGAGTGTGTGTAGAACCACCTTTCCGCCCAGTTCGTAGGCGCAGTCCAGCGGCGTCCTCTGCCTCTTGTTCCTGAGGCCGGGCGAGGCTCCGCCCCTCAGCAGCAGCTCCACCAGCGCCTGGTGGCCCCCCCGCACCGCCTCATGGAGGGCCGTGTTCCCCTGAAGGTTCACCACGTTCACCAGGGCATTACTCTGCACACACACACACACCACTCTGTCATGAAAGGTATCGTCTTCGATAAACTAAATCCTGTGTGTGTGTGTGTGTGTGTGTGTGCGTGT
>JAQQZW010000014.1:4141955-4153094 GCA_029814745.1 Zanclus cornutus | reverse complement strand
CACACACACACACACACACACACACACACACACACACACACACACACACACACACACACACCCCTCTGCAATGCGTCAGGGAGGCCCTGATCGGATCAATACTTTTGGACCAGCTTTCAATTGGACACTATTAAACATTCAGAAACTGCTTAGCAAACCCCTGCAGTGCACCCTTCACAAATATACAACTTATACACACACACACACACACACACACACAGACAAACACACACACACACACACACTTACATCGTATGCTCCCGCTTTGATCTGCTGATAGAGTTTGTGTTGATCTTCATCCCAGAACGGAGGATAACCCACTAACAAGATATACAGAATAACACCTGACAGAGAACAAAGAGATTATGTCACAATAGTAGCAAAACATATATTTTAGTCGAATTAGGTAAGGCCATTTTATTTTTGTAGCACATTTCATTAGTAAACTCTTGTTGCAGTGCCCGTCCAGGAAGCCTCTAAGCTTTCTGATAGAGACACAGAGTAAATTCTTCCACATTTTTCAAAAGAAATATACCTCCAAATATTATTTTGTAAGGCTTTTTGGTGAATTTAACTAAAAGACAAAAAAGACCAGAGTCTGATTTTTGTAACTACCTGATTGTAACAGTTTTATTGCCCTAAGATGAGGCTGAAGACTCACCACAAGCCCATATGTCCACAGGCTTGCCGTAGGGGTCCTTCCTCAGGACTTCTGGGGAGAGATAGCCGGGGGTGCCCGCAAACCCTGCCCAACAAACGAAACAGAGGACACAATTAACTGATCCCTTTTATTAAAATTCTGATGAAGGCTATTTTTGTGCAGTTATGTGAATGGGTCAGATGATAGTGACCTGTTGGACTCAGACGCAAGACCAGATTATGACAGTGCAGAGTCACAAGCAAATACCCGTTAATCATCTCATCCCCGCTGGAGAGTCAGCCAAATGCTAGCAGCTCGGCTGTTAGCCAAGACACAATGGCCTAAGCATGAACTGGAAAGTGTCTGTGAGCTCTTAAGCAATGCTCGCACAAATAGTCTTTGGCTTCCAAGCGAGCAGGTGGACTTGCGTCTGTACAGACCAACTGTATGAATGAGGGCCTATTCAACAGTGATTTGTATGCTTAAGCATAGAAACTATCGAGTGCTTAACACCCAGACAGAATAACAGATCAGTTAATGATCCAGCACGTTTGATAAGTGTGTGTCACTGTTTGTGTTTTCTTACCAAACCAAGCCTGCTGGTCTCCCTGCACTTCAATAGCAAGGCCAAAGTCTGCCAGCTTCACTGCAGCTCCCTTCATCTTACTGGCCAACAACAGGTTTTCAGGCTGAGAGAGAGAGACACACACACACACACACACACACACACACACACACACACACACACACACACAGAGTGAAGCAGAATGTTGAACAAAAGATCAAGACAGTGAGAGACAGATAGTGATGGGCACTCTTCAGTAAGGCTCTTTCTTACAAATATTCATATTTCATGTATTCGACACAGCTCGTGTGGGGGTGGGGTAAAGGTGTGAGAAAACGATGGAAAGACGGAGGATGTAGAGAGAGGAAGGGTGGTTAAGAATCTCCACAACGCCTTATATGGGCATGGGTTCGTAGCCATAGAAACCACTCGGGGAGTCGTTTAGGCAGCGCTGCAGACTGCATGCTAAATGGAAAGTGTACTTAGCGAGAGGCAGCGTGTGTGGCAGCGTTCTAAATGGCCGTTGTTTGGGCAGTAGGACATAAATGGACGCAGTAAAAGCCCACTCAGGATAAAAGGCCAACAAATCAGACGGGCAGCGGTCGAGATAATAGCGTTATTCTCCGACACAGAAAGTGCATGCACACACACACAATGCCGCCCACACGTGTCTGAGACACCCCTTCAGGTTGTTTTTCCACACCTTGTGGTCTTGACTTGAAACGGTCCAATTCAACATATATTTTTATTGTCCTTCCTACAAGGATTATTGTCATCATCTTAAACAGTGTGAAGTAGAAAAGTGGAGGTGGCAGAGACGCTGTCTTCCTCTAATCTTTGCATGTGAGCCCATCAGCAATTTGGTACAAATCAAGTCCCTCCCCGCTGCTCCATGGGTGGTGTGATGTCACATGGGTTGTCCTGGCAACCCCTGAGGTTTATCTATGCCTTCACCTCCTCTCTCATAATAGACTCCCCCCTTCACAACAGTACAAAGTGTGCGTATGCGCTGTTTGAGTCCTTGTCTTTTCCTTGCCCTAGGTGAGCGACCAACCACACCACGTGATCATGACTCACCATCTCTGTGCATAACATGGACGCACATGCATGCGGCTACTCCGTCACACACACGGACACACAGAGTCACAGAAAGACAAGCTGATAGATCTGAGAGTGGACAGATGCACAGACGGTAAAAACACTGGATGGGAGGGAGACGAAGGGGAAAAATAAAAAGGGATAAAAGCAGAAATGCAGAGGAAAAGAAAGACATGGAAACTGAGAGCCATCTGTGTGTTGCCATGGCCACGAGCAGAGGTGTGTGTGTCCATGTGTATGTGTGTGAGAGAGTGTGCGGTTGTCAAGGCAACGGGCAGCCACTCACCTTGAGGTCTCTGTGCACAATATCATGCTGGTGGATATGATTGACACTCTCCAAGATCTGACTAATGCAATGACTAGGGAGAGAGAAAAGGGGACAAACAGAGAGAAGGACGTGTCAGTCACTATCCTTCGTTCCAAAAAAATAAATAAAAAATAAAAAAGTCATCACATTTTCTCCACATGATCTGTCATTGTGTTTGCTTGAAGCTTGGCGGATCCCTCTTTGGTTATAAAACGGATGCATTTTATTAGGAGGAAAGATCTGACATCATTCTTTTTCAATAATAACACGAAACTACAAGCTGACTGTTGGTCGGACCAACACATACACACACTCAAAAAAACATTATGGAGATGTGTGCTTATGAAGATGTGATGGGCATTTTTCACAGTTTTCCAAATTAATAACTGAGAAAACAATCAGTAGATTTTTCAATCATAAAAATATTTTTTTTCCATGCCTAAAAGCACATAGAGAAAAAAGAAATCACATCTATTACATTAAAGGCCAGTAAAGTTCTTGCATTACAAACATGTAATATATACTGTATATATTTTCAAGGTACTGTAGTTTAAACATCAATACTAAGAAACTTGAGTGGGAGGTCTTACATCACATAGTCATAAATCTCTATCCCAGTAGCAATTTTAATAATGGGGGCGTCAATTCAGCTGCTACTAATACCATTATTTCTCAACTCTGGCTGCTGAGCATGTTTTCACACTAGCCTGGTGAGTGTGTTGGCTCATGATGGGTCTTGTAAAATTTTCCTACAAGCCTGTACCCGACCACCTTATTACTGTCAGGCTACACGGTCCCACTATTTGAGGCTCATGTTCATATCACGTCTCTGGAAAGGTTAATGGGTCAAAGGTCGGGGTCCAGCTGGAGAGAGCGAGGCAGAGGCTCGATCCACGTGGCTTAGTTTGTATGTGTGTGTGTGTGTGTATGCGTTTGTGTACTTCCAGTGGCCCCCATGTGTGCGTGATCAGACAAAGACCCCTAATCCAATTGTACAACAGACTTCATAAGCTGCACAACACACAGTCACAGGGAAAAAGGAGGGGGGCTCTGAGGAAGAGGAAATAGCGAGGAAGGAGAAAAAGCTTAAATGTCACAATGTTAATAAAATGTCAGAATATACTGTAAAATTGTCAATACAACTTCACAGAAGCCAAAGTGATGTCTTCAAATTACTTGTTTTGTCCAATAAAAAGCCCCACCCCAAAGGACATTCAATTTACAATCATATAACAGAGAAAAAAAGCAGCAAATCTTCACATTTGAAAAGCCTGAACCAGCATTTATTTGGCAGAATTATCAATTATTAAAACTCGCGGATATTGATTTACTGCAGATCGTTTCAGTGCTATGTCGAGGAAGAATAGAGAGTGATGCATGTGGCCAAAGAAAGACACAAGTGTATTGATGCAGTTGTTGACAGGGGGTCGCGTTTGCTGCCAAGAACACAAGCAAACCAAATATATCCACCAGTGTGTGCCTGTGTGTTCACATTCATAAAATGAGAGTGAGCATTCATATGTTTAATGGGATTACGCTGTATGTTTGCAGCAGTGTGTGCGTGTTCTAATGTTCAGAGCGGCTCCATGTGAGGCGCTTACCTGGCATCAGCCTCGCTGTAGTACTCTCTGGCTACAATGTCTTCAAACAGCTCTCCTCCTGTCACCCTGGGAGGGGGAGGGCAGGGAGGAATCATAGAAAGAAGAGATGGAGTAGGAAAAGAATACAGAGAGAGACAAGGGTGGCAAGAGAGAGATGTTGTCACCGTACACAAATGATCCGCAGTCACATGCGTGGATAAAATGTCACTGTGTGTGTGTGTGTGTGTGTGTGTGTGTGTGTGTGTGTGTGTGTGTGTGTGTGTGTGTGTGTGTGTGTGTGTGTGTGCGTGCGTGCACAGAATATACTCACAGGTCAAAGACTAGGTAATGAAAGCCTTCCTCTGAAATGCTGTCATGGAGTCTCACTGCAAGAAAGAGGGTGGGCAGTGAGACAGAGATGTAAACACAGGAGTCAGGTAAAAGAAAGAAAGAGCTGCTGTAGTGTTAAGCCTCCCGTAAAGTGAGGTGAGAGAAAATGCGACAACAAAAATAGAGATGGTGTCAAATGTGGCTATGACAGCATAAGCTTTTCCTCTCAACACGAAACAGAAATTAACTGCCATTCAATGAAAGCCCCCCCCTCCACACACACACACGACTTGATTATTGGAGCTGAATGTCAGTGTCTGGAACCTTTAGCAGGGTTCAATGTTACTCACAAATCTACTTGCCCACAGTCAGTTTTTACTTGCCCATATTTTCTTTAAATCAGCGGTGATCAAATAAGACCTAAAGACTAAAACTAATAAGGGGTTTTGGACCGGGCTGGGAAATGTTATGTTTACCCAAAAAGAGCTGATTCCTGATCACTGATGGAGATCAGTAAGCATTTGGTTGAGAACAGAAAACATGAAGTGGTGATTACGGTAACAAGCTCATATTATCACGATACTGGGTTGTGCAGTAACCATTCCAACCCTTCTGTCAACAAAACAGCAGCAGAATGACAAAGCAGGATCCAGGCAGCAGGAGCAGGGCGTTAGAAGACGGGCCTGAGATACAGCTTAGGTTTAGTGTCAGGGAGCCACACTTATCGTTATGTAAAATGAATATCAGTTGTATAATAAGATGAAGTAGGATGGCCCTGCAGCAAGAAACAAGAGCGACTGCTCTTTCCTCCTCCTCCCATCTTCTCGCTCTCTCTCCATCTGTCTCCTACTCCTCCTGCTTTCGTCTCTCCATCTGTCTCTTTTTTTGTGCCCTCTTTTGTCCAAAGTTTGAATGCAGACGGTGCCAAAATATGTCAAAGAGTAGGAAGGACAAGAGGGAGAGAAAAATCTATACAGAGAGAGGAAGAGAAGAGGGAAGTAGGCGAGTGGCGAATGAGTGCCTGAGGGGTGGACAGAAAACTAGGACATGAGGGAAAGAGAAATTAGGAATGCAGTGGGAAAGGTGTCATTGATTTTGTCATATTTCCCCTTTCTGCACTTTAACACCCATTCCTCCTCTAGGCATCTCTATTAGAGCAGCACAAGGTATTTCATTCTTCTAATCATCACTGCAATACAAATTTTTACAATTAACACACTGTTACGGACTGTGATAGCAGAGCTGTCGAGAGTGATAAAACAAGGAAGTCAAGACAGCAGAGGACATTTTTTCAGGGCTTTTCACAAGGGGATGGAGTGGCCAGCCAATGGGAAAAAGGAGCCAGCTACAGGAGTTACCTTAATTATTATTGCATATTTTAATGAGTTTACATATCTAATTGTAAACATGTAGTGAATTATAGCAAAGAAGGCAAATAGTGCATTTTTGCCCACACAGACAAAGCAGGAAAAAATTACACAATGACAGGAAAACCACAAATGCAAACCATGGATACACCAGTGTTTTTCTGTGTTTCTGAAGTTGCCTGTCAAATTAGGATATCCCCTGTCTTTGCAATCAATGAAATTCTTAATGTGTTTTGACATCAGTTATTCTGGTAATATCTGTCAAATACCGAAGATGGCTCTTCACTCTCTGCTCGGCAGGACACAACCGCATACGCACACACATTCACATTGAACATGTGGGGATGGGACTGATTTGGATAGACGAGGCCGTTTCTGTATATCATGCTCCCATTGCTTCGAAGAGGAAGCTAGTGGTCATTAAATGTACACGTATCGCGTATAGCAACTTGTTAGTCAAAACTCATTAAAACTTTAATGACTTAAATGAGAAGCTGGCCGTTTGGCCGGAAGCTGGTGCTTATGTAAAGCTCTAACTTTTCACAAATACGTCTGACATGGAAAACGTCTGTCTCATCTTGTCAGACAGAGCAGAGATCTGTTGGTACATTTTAGGAAGGAGGAAGATTACCTTCTGTCGCCTCTCGTTCTGACGGGGCTTACTGATTTTTGTGTTTTAATGGAACATTGGAGTTCTCATCAACATGTCCTTTTGTTTCTGAAAACTGCACAACTGATCTGAAGAAGACTCACAAAATTCACACCACAGCTAGCTGCCATAAGCTGTTAGCATCTTGATACTAATGCACAGTAGTACTGTTGAATAAGGGCTGGGCAGTGCACCAATACTATTTCGATATTGTGATACGAGACCAGATATCATCTTCCATTTTGGATATCGTTACATTTTTTTATATTGCGTAAGCGTCTTTTCTGGTTTTAAATGCTGCATTACAGCAAAGTGATGTAATTTTCTTAACGTACCAGACTGTTCTAATATTTGCCTTTGCCCACTTTGTCTTTATATCCACATTACTGGTGATTATATATCAAAATCTCAATGTGTTTATATTTTTTGAAAGCACCAATGGTCCCATCCCACGTCAATATCAACATATCATGATTTTTTGGTTTGTTCATATCGCCCGCTCTAATTGAATTACTTGCTAAAAAACAGAAATGCCAGCCATTACTTCTGCTGTGCCATGGACACAGCGTCCTTTCTTTGGGTTTCTAAACTAAAAAGACATTTTTGTATGTTTAAGTGCCTGCTAATATGCTGATTATGCATTTTGGCCTGTGTAAACTTTCGGTCAGATTGACTTTTCATGATTGATGACGTTCGATACAAGCAAACTAAACTGTTATAAAAAATAAAATCTAAAACCTGCTCTCCACTGTGTATTTACAGGACATGTCTCTGGTCAAGTCGATGATGATCACCGTTAATTATCACAAGTGACTCTGCCCCTTAATTTAAAAGCAACCCCGTGTGCGATCCCTCTTCCATCCTGACAAGAGAGCTGAGCAATCTGACAAAACCCTGCATCTTCATTCTCCATCTGCCTGCTCACCAAAGCTTTGCTCTGTGCACTAATGTCCATTATTGACAGCAGCAGTGCTGTGAGCTCGACTCTATTGACATTCAAAATGAGTGATCACAAAGAAAGTTAGAGCATCGTTTAAGACTCAGTGACATGATATATGAGAATGGAAAGTAAACCCATTGTAGTATTTTAAATAAACATACTGTTAAGTAGCTCAGTACATCACAAATTCAACATAATGGTCAGCAAAAGTTTCTTTTTTAGACTTTTTCTGCATGTGACACACAACTAATTTGATAGATGGAACCCTACAAACAGCTGCTAATCAGCTTTTTGATAGCAGAGAGCCAGACTTAGTTAAACTCACTTACAAGCCTGTGGTTAGTTAAATTCCAGTTAGCATGATTGTATTATTCAGGTTTCGGAACACTTCACAACATCCCTGTGATTCTCTGTAATTTCCGTACTGACCGAGAAATCCTCAAACTTCAAGATGACTGACTTTTAGTTTATCATCATACCTGGAGTGATTTCGGTATGTTACTCGAGTTACAGCGGCGCCTCCTGCACAGAAACTATCTACTCAGGTAACATCAGAAACAATATAAAACAATTTTAACTCAAGGTCCACCCAACGAGCTTTTTCCCTCTTGAGTTAAGATCACTTGATCAAGCTACTGTTCCTGAGGTCAAGGAAGAACTTCCACACTCAATGTAATAATTTTGATTAACAGTACCGGGAGACCCTCTCTTACAGGTATCCAATAGCAGCACAGCATTAGCACACACTTTGACGCCAGCACCAGTATTAGTGCAGTCCAGTGTGGAAACTTATCTGTATTTGTAAGCATGAGCGACAATACAGAATCACACGTTACACATTTGGTCACATTCACAGGAACTCACCAATGTTGGGGTGCTTCAGGAGACGGCAGATACGAGCCTCTCTCTCAAGCTTCTGATGGTCTGAGGAGAGAAAAGAAACCGTTCAGACAAGAAGTCATTTTGTGGTCAAAATTGGGTTTAGTAGCTTGTTTAAGATTTGTAATCAATTAATTCAGCAGTCTATCAATGAAGTAGGAGGCATACAAAATAACAAACACATAATAATTCCATATTTCTGAAGTATCAATAAAAACAACCTCTAGTATGCCTATTTGTATCATTTTATTAATCTCGATTTATTTATTTTTTTATTCATTTTGGGCTATTAGAGATGCAGACAGGAAGGGTGGGCTAGAGAGAGTGGGGGGTACGACAATGGTACAGCAGGTCTTTACCACCAGGCCACTGGATGCTATATTTGCACCAATTCAGAAACACTCATACAGTAACATCTGGTTTTTACTGAGGCTATTAGACATGTCCCTTCACTCAATGTAGTTCTTTAAACCTAACACCCAATAATGTCTTTCAGTCAGTAAAGAAGATCTACCTGTGACCCTCAACCCACTTTTTACAAAGTCCTTAGTATGGCATTAGTCCTCCTGATTTCTCTCCATCCGTCTACACCCATTGCACAACGAAACTGAGGCCATTGCTTTGTCTTAATAACTAATTACACTGAATACTTGTAAGCTAGTATCAAACTTAATTTGAGGCACCACTGCAGTTTCGCTTGTAATAATGTTCTGCATGAGCATCAATCCAAAGCAAAAACAAAAGCATGCAGTTAAATGAAGTATGTAAATGCAAATATTTATTTGTAGTATGAAGTCATTTACATCACAAAGTTTTATTTTGTATGCAAAGAAAAATATTTTAGTCCAGGGTGAGTGGCAGCATTAGCAGCATTTGCCTCTGAAAGGTAACAGTCACAAAGTGCATTCAAGCAAAGCTACAATTGTTTAATTTAAGGTTATTGTGGAAATTAATAAGAGCTGTGTGTAGCAATGGGTGCACAAGTTTGCACCTGCAAGCCTGTGCGTGCCTGTGTATGTGTGTGAGTGGGTTAGTGTAAAGCCGAGTTACAGAACATCGGGGTGTTTGCACCTCTGGCTGGGAGATGACGCTAGCAAGAACACACAAATACGCACATAGACACACACATATACACACATACCTCATATCCAAACCAACATCCTTGTTTGACAATTTTTTCCGTAGCAGTGTGTGTTTACATGCGGGTGTTTGTACAAGATGTGACATGACACTGTTCAAGTGCTCCCTCACATGACTGTGGAAGCCATGCAGCTCAGGTGAGGTGTCACTTGGGGCAAGTGTATTGAAGACCCAGTGTGACTCAGCGTGTGGATGTGTGTAAATGTGTGTGTTATCACTGCTGAACCCAACTCAACCCCACAGCTCCATAGCGATTACACCACACAAAGGCAGGCTCACTAAGATTTGCATTCATTTCCCCAGTGCAGCAACAGCCTCAGATTAAATTCACAGGCTATTGCTGCACAATGAACTTTCCCAACTTTTCTTCTACAATCATAATACAATATGTAAAGTCATAACGTATGAGCACATTATCGAAAAGAGCAGCAACACTTCCTCAACTCTCTGCATCCTTCTACAGTCCACATGCCCTTTCTTCACCTGACTTTCTTTAACTTGTTGCTAACTTGGACTAGTTTTAAAGCAGCAGTCAAGGTGTTTTGAAGCTTCGTCTTCTGTCCTCTGACACGGCGCTACACTCTCCTAATCTACCTTCCACTAACCTCCCTGTCGTCTCCCTGCAGGTATAGATTTCCCTCATCTGAGAGAAAGCAAGTGAATAAGGGAGAGACCTGAACCTCTTTCTAATTACACCAGTGACGCAGGACAGAGAGACAGACTGAGAGAAGGAGGGAGGATTACATGGAACGTCCATTTGCTAGAAGAGGATCACAGCTCCCCTGTGTGTGTGTGTGTGTGCGTGTGTGTGTGTGTAAAGCTGTCTACCCTGGTGCAGTGTCACTGCAGCACTCACTAATTCATTCAATCTCCTTATTTGTTGGTGCGAGAGTATGGTAGAAGAAGGCAGGAAAGAGAGGGCTGGAGGGTAATTACTGGCACTTCCTGCTGCTCTCTAATTGGCCATCTGCTTTGCCATTGGGCGGGCCCACAGCCATTTACATCAGCTGAGGAAAATGGAGAGGACCTGACACACGAACACCCCTCTCTCTACCACACATACATAAAGATGAAAACCTGACTTGGCTCGAGAACTCGGTTTATTCTGTTTTAGGCAAGTTCACATCAGAGCTGTCAGAACTCGGAAATGACACTTTATTTTTGACAGAGTACCTCAATACTGATACTGTGACAATACTTTAGCAAGTGAGTACAGGAGTTTTTAGAGGACAACAGCGAAGATTGAGTGATACCACATTTTGAACCCCGCAAACACACACCACCGAAAATACACTGACTTCAATGCAATGCTCAGTTTTTCCTCGTCAATATCTACTGAGAGATGTGAGAAACTGCTCATATACACTTACTAGCTTTTAAGAAATGGTCATTCTCTATTCAAATACTGTGACAAAAGAGGAGCAGATACTCATCTTTTATTTCATTTAGCTTACACACATAATATGTAACATTTTTCACATTAAAATGTCTAAAAACCACCATGTCTTTGTTATATATTTGTTCCAAAATCCATAATTGTATTCAAGGTAAAAGTGCGTTTCATTTTCTCATCTGTCTCTACCTCTCGGTGTAACACCAGTCAGATAATGAGGAAGGAATTCGGTAAACGTGACTAAACATAAT
>JAQQZW010000014.1:3941786-3953133 GCA_029814745.1 Zanclus cornutus | reverse complement strand
AAAACAGGAAGGAGGTCATTGTGGCTGTAATTATTGCTTGGATGGGGGTGAAAAATGACAGAAATGTGAGCTCTGGATTAAAATTACTGATTAGAGCTGGTAATGTTAAAAACACCCCACCTTCCCTACAGACAGAAATACAGTCTGAATGGGGCTGTAGACTGAAAAGTGACGATCCTCAAAGTTTGGACTGAAAAGACATTTTTTAGGATTTTCTCTTAACTTGGCTAGTTATGAGCTACTTTAAGCCTCAGAAAGTTTGTGTGTGTGTGGTGGTGGTTGTGGTGGTGGTGAATCATACCAATCGGCGTATTTCTCTCTCGCAGTCTCTCTTGGTCTTGTTCAACTCCTCCTGGTGCTGGTGATGAGCTGATCGCAGTTCAGCTGCTCGGGTCTGGCAGGCCTGTTGAGCTGATGTCAGAGCCTCCTCAGCATTCCTCTTTGCTCCTCGCAGCTCCTGAACCTCCTGCTGGAGGCGACAACGCTCCACCTCCCAGCTCCTCCTTGCTTCTTCCACCTCCACCAGCAAGGCACTCCGCACCTGAAGAATGAGAGGACAGAGAGTCTTAAACATTCCTTCATATCTAAAGAAAGACAAAAGGAAGAGACAAATTATCCTTCACAACCCTGAGAATCACCACCTTTGTGTGAAAGGATCTGTGTTGTTAAGGGCAACAGCTTCTGGTAAGGTCACCCAAGGCAAACTGGCCCCTATTTAGGGGTCAGACCAACATCAATTTCAGAACCCTTACTCCCTAATGAAGCCAGGCCAGGCCAGGAAGAGCAGCTTGCCAGTAACCTTCACTCATATGGCCCCCTTGAGCCCAGCATGAAGGAATGATATGGGACCCACCACTCGCATTGCTGAACATGAGGCCTGTTGCCCATAGAGTAGCTAATGAAGCTGGGGACCTTGGTGTGTTGATCCCAGGCTAAAATATTCTAGGGATGTTGATAAGTCAACTCTTTAACAGAGAAGGAGCTAGAGTTGATGCAGGAGGCATTGCAGTAACAATTAGATCAATCAAATCCAATCAAAATAACTTTATTTATCCATGAGAAACTTCATTTTTCAGTGCAAACACAATACATAACAATACATAACAGATGACAAGCAGAAAGTTACAGACATAAGTAAAGTGTTAAGTGTGGCTTATGAAGTTTAAATTGTCCACCAGTAATGGTAATTGTGCTTAAAAATGTCCATTAAAAATTAAATAATTTCATCAAAAACAAAAGGTGGTTCACACATCAATGAATCTAACGGAAGTAAGCACAAAGCTTGACATGGCCAGCTTAATCTTGACAAGGAGTGACCTGTATCTGTGGCCTAAAGGAAAGTGGCTGTATTAGTTGTATATTGTGTGTGTGTGTGTGTTGAAATTGAAGACATTTGTAGTCTTTTATTTTAGACCATCTGCTGTGGATGCCACTCAGTGGCTTTTGGTCAAGTCCAATGATTTTGCTGCTCATTCTTAACATTTTATTCAGATGATTGAGATGAATGCTGTACAAAGCACCATACCATGCAGCTCTGTTAATGTTGATGGTGGATTTTAAAAAAGTTTCTGTAAAAATGCTAGTAAAACTTATTGATTGGCCTGACGTTTATGGAATTTCTTTAAAAAGAAGAGGTTTTACAGACATTAGGAGATGATGGTTTTACTTTAAATGTGAGTTTGGGATTGGTTGTGATGCCAAGATATTTGTATGTCTCCTCTCTCTCTATGTTTTGGTCATTTACCTCCAGTGTGGGAATGGTGAATTGTCCATGATAGAAATCAGTGACCAGCATCTTGGTCTTGGAGGCATTTAAGTCAAGGCACTTCCTCCTACTCTGAGAACGTATCCATCTTAGCTTGGAGCTGCCCTCCAGAGTTAGTGGTGTCCACAATGACTTGCCATCAGAGTATTTCATGTTGCTTCTGGCTATGACCTTCTGCACTTATTAGTATACAGATTGAAGAGCACAGGTGAAATTACAGAGCTCTGTGAGGCTCTAGTGAAGCTGAACTGGCTATAAATTCTGACCCATTAAAAGGACCAAGAGAATCAGAGCAGCTTTTGTCCCATGAGGTGGGGTTGCACTGCGTTAAAGGAACTTAAGTGGTCCAAAAAGACCATTCTAACATATGAATTGGGCTTCTCATCATGCAGCAGGGTCACATCGTCATCATCATCATCATCACTACATTGTTTTTTTGTGCACTTGAAAGGGTCACTGTGTATGCTTACTCCTTTTGAAACTAGGAGAAAAACTAGCCTCTCAAAAAATGTTGATTCACCTCTTATGCAAGGAGCTTCTTCGGTTCTAACTGACTGGTGTGGGAGTCCAGGGTTTTTAAAACTCTGTGGAGGTGTTCCTGGCTGTTGTAAAGAGCATCCATAAAGTCACTGGAGTCACATGAGGCCACAGTTGAAACAGGTCAAACTGGTATTCCTAAAATGAGTTAGTGTGTTCTGTGAAGGCTTGCACTTCCTGGGTTTAGATTTTGACCAATGTGTTGTCTGTCTATCTCAACCATTGGCTGTTGATCTGAAATGCTGTTCATCTGAAAGAGTTCAGGGCTCTGCCTTTAACCTCTTTCTTGCTCCTTGCTCTTTGACATCACAGACTTACTTTCCCAAAAGATGAGGTTAGATGGGAGTGCCTTTGCGTTGGAGAGCAAAGGAACCCCCTTTCAAGAACCAAAACATTGCCATTCCAGCTAATAAAGGAAGATGCACAGTATTCCTGAACACATAAGTCTTCCATGCCAGGGTTACCACAATATTGAGTGACATCAATACTTAAGAAAAAGGATATAGAATGTTTATAAGAAGGAGGAAGCCATTATTTAAACAATTTCATTGCTTGTATCCTGGAGAAGCTACTCCATGCCTGTATGGGCTTCCCAAGATTCACAAAGAAGGAACCCCTCTTAGGCCCTTTATCAACAGCATCAATTCAGTTCCTTGCAACATAGCCAAACATATATGTCACATTTTAACCCCTTAGTGGCCAACACAGAAAGGTGTGATTCACCTTGTCCGTAGATCCATCCCTCAATGTTAGCACCAATCCATTCAGACGCTGAATCTCTCCATCTTTGATCTTGATGACTCTCATTAGCTCCATCTCATGTTGCCGTAGCAATGTCTCCCTGGTAACAGCCAGCTCCTTCTGCTTCTCCTCATGGAGCTTGGTCTTCAACTCTGTCACTGCGACTGTTGCTCGGTGATGCTCTGCCTTCAGTTCCTGAGCTTTCTCTCTCTCCAGACGGCTGACCTGAGAATGGAAATTACACATAATAGTCATAATAATAGTTTTACATTAGTAGTGGAATGTTAAGACCACTCTAAACAAAGGCTCCACTAGAGACTGGAACATATAAAGGATGTCAAGACAAGGTATTTGTAGAAAACAATAAACTTTATTGAAAAAAAAACAAACCTACATAGAGTTCAAAAAGTAAACAAATGAAAGGGGTTGAAGATCCCAGGCAAAAAGAACAAAAGATGAGGAAGATACTTAGCCAGCCATGCAAAGGGACTGTTGTACTCAGCTCAACCCCCTTACCAACCTGAAGGAAAAACTTACCTAAAACAAACTCGGAAAATCAAAATACCAGGGATCTTCAGCCCAAGCTGAAATAATAAATTAAACCAACAAAACCCAACATGGTAGCCTATGCTGGGAAAAAAGTAGAGAAAATCAGAATTCCTTAAACTCCTGCCTGCCATCCAATGTGTCTCTCAATCAACAGACTGCAAAAACTCCCTACTCTTCTCATCTCTTCCTCCTCTCTTTCTCTCTCTTATTCCTTCCAAAGAATTCAGGTAGAGGGGAGGGCCAGTACCAGAGTGAATGTGAAGGAGAAAAAGAGAGAGAGAACCAAAAACACTCACACAAGTGGTGTGCAGCTCTGCACATATAGAGCCAAACATAACATGGTGGTACTACAGTAGTAGATGTAATTCTGGTAGTACTCTGGGATTTGAAGTCCTTACCTTGTTCTTTTCCTGTTGCAGTTCTATCTGGATGTCTGTCAGTTTGGCTCTCAGTTCCTCATTGGCTGCTTGAAGAGTTGCCATGACATCAGGTCGCTCCCCCTTCCCCCGTCCCCCTGCTCCTCGCTTTGACATCACCACTAACTGCAGGCTTACCCCCCCAATGTGCAGTCTGTCAATCAGAATTTTGACTACATCTGGACCTGTCAACACATAAGAACACACACATACGAACCAAACACAGACAGTTTCTAAAGAACCTAAAGTAATCACCATGACATCACCCACTGGTTAACGGACTACCATTTTATGGCATTGAGTTTGGTATTATAGCTATTGCCAGCTTGTTTTTTTGTAGCCAGAGGTGACCATTAATAGGAATAGAAGGTGGAGCTTATGGATGTAGCTGAGGAAGTGTGGCAGGGGGATCTGGTGTCACTGTGGTAGCAACTTTTCAAGCGCAAGGTAGCCATATCCTATTGTACATACTGTTTTATCATTTATGTACCTCTAAATATAGCCATAATGGGGCCATCATGCTGTATTATTATTGAGACCATAAACCCAGTATAAAACTATATACAGAGGTAATCAATCAAAGTTAGAGGTAGGGTCATTTTCTCATAAGCTTACATATGATCTGACTTCTTTTCTCAGCCAGTGGGGTTGCTCCTCTGCAGGCCTTTAGAGACTGCAGGTTTAAGAAATTGGCTTTAATTTTTAGACCTAAAAGGGTTTGAAAAATGAAGCTAAACTTTTATACAGTCTATGGAACCAAGCCATGAAGATAAACAAAAATTAACTACCAAAATCACCACTCAGTGTTTTCTGAGCCAAGGTTTTGGTTTATTTAAATCATTATTCAAGGTGATCAGTGTTAAAAGAAACCAAAAGTGACTGTTGGTAGGATATGTGATGTAAACAGTTGGCTTGTCCAAAAACCTGACTGGTTTGTGCTGACAGGACACTCTATTTGAAGTGGGACACATCATATTTTGATGAAACCATTTTGGATGAAACCATTTTTTCTTTCTCATTCTTTGGTGTAATCTGTCTGGCACTATGGACCCCCTTTAGACAAAATAGAGACAACTGCACCCCCAAACAGCTGCTGTTACTGTTACTATTACTAGATTTTGTTACTCCTACTATTATTATTATTTGTCTTACTTCTAGATTTTTGAGACAAAAATTTAAATGTTGTTATGGATTCAGCTTATAGGGCAGATTAATATACTTCAAAACTTAGAGACAGAATCTCACTCCTTCTGTGAGTCTTCACTCAGTCAGATCTGAACACACAAACTTGGAACACATATCTTTAAATTCACTTAGAGTCACTCTGAATGTGACTGACAAAATGTAATCGAACACATGTTAAAAAATGGGACTCAAATTATGTCCCGGAGCTAACTTACTGTCTGTCTCTACTGAAGCTTTACCTGGTGACAACATCTAAATTACCTTTTTTTTTACAACACATGCAAGCACCTGAGCCTTTTATCTCACACAGTATCTTTGCCTCACCTCCTTTCCTCAACTCCCCCTTCAGCTCTCCTGCTCATCACTGGAACTCACCTTACAATATGTAGAACTCTGGTTTGACATAATTGACAGAGTGTCTTAGCTAATTCCATCATGTGGTTGCAGCTAAACTTAGGGTAACTTGTGCACATATGGACACCTAACAATTATGCAAAATGTGAAGGCATTCCAGGATGTGCTATATTGACAATATAACTTTGAATGTCCATGATTATGCGGTCATTGCACTTAATTCCTTCATATTTTGCACAGTCCATCTTCATTCAATGTGATATAAGACTGTAACAATTTTTTGCATATTCTCCAAAAAGTAGGACTAGAAGATTGCTGCCATGTGCAAAAAAATGCAGTCGAGTCCAATCCTTCAACACCATGGGCTAGTGCAAAAACACTCATATGGCAAAAAGTTGAACCAATGCAACAATAAGCAAGGTGCTGTGGTGGCTATACAAATACAAAAGCAGTAGTAGTAGCAGTAGCAGTGGTGTAATCAGTAGCAGTAGTATAGGTAGCAGCAGCAGCAATCGTAGCTGTAGTAATATCAGTGGTACTTGTATTTGGTTGTTCTGCAGGCTGCAGCAGTGTGTGAACACTTTCTGATTCACCAGAAACTAATCACGTGTGTCTCATGCAGGACAGGTGAGCCTCTGACAGGTGAGTTAACACTAAACTGACATGGAAACTGACATATTGCACAGTAGCAGTACATGACTCTGTTTCCTTGACTACACCATTAACAGGCAGCACACACAGACACACAGACACAGACACACACACACACACACACACACACAGATAGTTCAGGCCTAACTGAACATGCATATATATGAAAAAAAAAGATGTAGCTCACTCACCGTCGAGTAGCAAACCTCAGACACTGCATTGTTGTGTGTGTGTGTGTGTGTGTGTGTGTGTGTGTGAGTTGGCTAGCCTCCTATCCTGAGCATAATAACCAGCTAGCTTCACTGCAGTTCACTGTTAGTGTGAGTGTGTTTGCTGCTGCCAGCATCAACCTCGCTCTACCTTTTTGTCTGCCCTTCTGTCTGTCTGCCTCTCTGTCTGTGTGTCTCTCTGTCGGTCTGTCTGTCTGTTTCTCTCTGTTTGTCTCTATTAGCAGTTAGCTCCTGTCAGTGTGTGTTTGTGTGTCGATGCTGTTAGCATCTCTGCAGCCTTTGCTGGCGTCATCCTCCACCTCCTCCCAGCATCCTTCAGTGTGACACAGAGCTGAACCTTCAGAGCTCTGCCTCCCTCTGCTGGAGGCTCTCCGTCATAACGCTGTCTTCACAGCATCATCACACCATCAACCAGGGATTGAGAGAGTGCTTGGATATTACAGTCAAATCAAAAAACAAGCACTTGTGTAAAAAAGGTAATTGGATGTAAAGTAAAAGTGGTTCTGTTAAATACAGGTGCGGGGGGGTAGGGTTGGATTTTGTGTTGATATACGATACTACAGTTAACTTAAAGAAGATCTTTACAGGTCTACAGATCTGAGGAAATGTTACATTTCTCACTGCTTCATTAAAAACTTGCACTAAAAAATGAGGACAAAGAAGCAGTGAGGCACTAGGCCTACACTCAATATGTGAACTTTACTGAGCAGTGCAGTCAAGTGCATAAAGGACATCATAGATGTAGACAATCAAATTTCCTGAGAGCAATGCTAAGTTACTCACCACCTAATAAAATGTGTACATACAATTTTGTATATACTGTGCTGTCAAACCATATCTTTTGAAAGTTTCTTCTTTGCAAAAATTCTTTTGACTTGCCCTGATGCTTCATTTGGAGATGTCTGTCAAGTTTGTTCATTTTTAACATTTTGTAGCCCGTTCATACAATTGATTATCAATGAAAAATATACAACTGCCTTCCTTGGAATTAATTTAGTAGAGTGAACCAAGGGAGAGGACAAAACTCAGACATTTAAATAAAAAAGGCTGCAACAAACATTTGTAAGCCCAATAAAAACATCACCAAAGCAGACACCACTGTGTGAACAATACTAACTCCAAAGGTGTATCAGCCACAAACACATGTTACAGCAAAGCAGAGATTGCGGGGTTTTCACACTTTGCGTAGTGTGCATAAACACACACAACACACACACACACTTCATAGCTAGGCAATGCAGTAGTTTTTAAAGTTCTGCTCTGAACCGCAGGTGTTGTACAGACCCTTTCTGAACATAATCCTGCTACTCTTGTATACCTGAAATTCTCCACAATCTGTTTCACATTCAGTTTCTCTGCTTGTTCATTCTCAGAGAATAATGTGACCAGTCTACCTCTTTGTCCCAGTATATAAAAATACAAAATACAGGCAACATGTTTAATAGTGTCTTACCTTCTGTACTAAGCCTTTCTAAATCTCTGTATGACTTTTTTACTGAGGAGAACCAAAGGGCTATTGAAAGAAGGGAACAAATGACTGAGTTACATCCTGAGGTGAACTGTATACCAAATGTATCATTATCATTTTAAGATATGAGTTATTATTGTTAATGAAGTGTTATCATTTTAATATAAAACTAAAATAACATAGTTTCCTTTACAACAATCTACTGTCTTTAATCTTCAGTGTCTCAGAGATTATTGTTTTTCATGGCTGTGAGAAAATGAACTTGTTAGGTGGTTTCAGAGGGTGCTCACTGGTATAGTATTAACATCTTTTTGTTTCTCTCACTCTGTGTGTGTTTGTGTGTGTGTGTGATAATACCAATGAGAAGCTAAAACTGCATTTGTATCCAGGAGGTGAAACATCTCTGTTCAACCGACCAATCAGACAGTAGGATGAAGTCAGCTAACAATTACCACACCCACACACTTTCACTGACAGGTAATTAGGTGGTGAAACACTCAGTGAAGCTTCTGGAGAAAACATTTTACTGTCAAAATGATTTGACAGTTTTAATATGAGGATGAGGGGAGGAGTGGAGAGGAGGAGGGGAGAATAGAGGAGGAGAGGAGGAAAGGACACAAAGGGAGGAGAGGAGGGGTGAGAGGGAGAGCAGAGGAGAAGGAGGAGAGGTGGAGGAGAGGTGGAGGAGGGGGAAGAGAGGAGGTGAGAAGCGGAGGAGGACTGGATTTAGTCCAAGTTCAGTCCGCCATATCTGTGGTCTGACCAGAAACCTTCAGATTGGGTCTAAAGAGGCCAGTTGTTCCAGTGGAGTGATGGGAGCTCCAGTTAACATCCTGGCCTGTCCATCCAGACCCTTGTCAGCCTTTCATCAAGGACACTGACTGACAGTGTAATGGCTCTCAGTGGGGTTCTGTCTTATGAGGAAGACTATGGTGGTCACCTAGCACAACCTACTTCCAACCTTCAGGCTGGAGAGTCTACAGGACTGACTTGGAGAATAACAACTGAACGCTCTACTCACAACCTTACCAGACATGACAGCTACTCCCACCATCACCAGTAGGCACCCAGAGGCCAGCACCATGTTTTCTATTTCCTGTGACTGGCCAGGTTGTCCATTGCTTATTGGGGACGAAGACCTTATATATGTTATGAATGACAATCACTTTGCAGTAAGCCAACATGGCTGCTAACCCTAACAACCCAACCCATTTTGCTTCTTTCTCAGAATTAGAATCAGTATTATACATAAATGTATATACTGTTGAATATACAGACTTCTATACACTAGGTACAACAATCAGGTATATTTAAATAGCTGTAGTAAGCTCTTGCAGCTCAACTTGATTACCACTGCTTTTTCCTCATTTCCCTGAATCTCTACTGTGATACTGCAAAGTTTCAGTTGTGACTCATTCAGTTGTGAACCTATAACAGGAAATATAAAGGTAGAAAGGCCAGGGAGATCAACAGACAGACAGACTTCCCACCTGTCTGTCTGTCTTTCTCCCTCTGCCTCCATTTTTCCTTGTCTGTCTGTCTCTGTCTCTCTGTCTTTCTGTGAGCAGAAGAGACTAACACACCCCATCAAAGTAGTAATAGTTCATACGCAATGTAGAAAACATAGAGCACACTGGTGGAGGAAACCACTGTGATCATTGGGTGTGATTGATTTGTGTCACCCAGCGTGCCTCCCGGGTGGTGCATCCTTCACGCCAGCAGCAGGTGAGCAAACAGACAGGAGAACAAAACCAGCAACTTCTTCTGTGCTTAAGCCACTGATTTGGCTCCTTTCTTCAGTTACACTCTCGCATGGGTTATTAGGACTTTTTTTCTTTTTTTTTACCTTGTGACGGATGCAACTTCAAAATTAGCTAACTAATACTAATTATAAAAAATACTTAAGTAAATATAAAATTACTGATTAAAATACTCGAAAAGTACAAGTACACAAAATACTTTTTTGTTACAGTAACGACAGTAATGTAATTCATTACTCCACACCTGATCAAAACCATCTCGCAGCCCAAATTAAAATTAGACTTTCAGCTTCCAACACCTCCTGTATTAAGTCAAATTCTGACAACAAAAAGTAAAAATAATTTCAACAATCAAACTGAATGATGCCTCAGTTTTCTACACCGACGCATCATGTACTTTCTTTGTCCTCATTTCATGGACAACACAAACCAAGCAGGCTGCAGGAGACTTTGCATGGAGGCTGCTACTACAAGGTCACATAACAGCTGAAGACAATAAATGTTTCACATTCAATGCATTGAAACAGGTCCAAATGTACAGACAGATTTTTTTTCTTTCTTACAGTATATGATACAACCCTGTTTCCAAAAAAGTTGGGACTGTTAAATGGGCTCAGTATATGTTTCCCCTTTTTTTCTCCCCCTGTTCTTCCCCCTCCCTCTTGTGAGTGTGTTTGTCTTTTGTCTGATCTTCCCGTCTGTGAATGTGTGCTGCTGCTGGGCGGAGCAGGGGAGTTGGTGCACTTTCCCTCTACACACCTGTGACTCATCACTCACCTGTTACAAATTTACCAATCAAGCCACCTACAATTGTACAGAATATAAAGTACGGCTCATTCCTCCATCCTTCGCCAGATTGTCCGTTACCCATCCATGGTATCTAGTCAGGCTCCACTTTTGCTCTTGTGTTTCCGAAAACCTTGTTCCAGTCTCTAATTAGTTCTTTCTATATGCAGATTCCTGATCTCCAGCCACGTTCTTGCCTAAGCCTTACCTGCCTCAATTCGGCTCTGTTCAGCGACTCCTGCCTTTGACTCCTCCAATTCCTTTAAAAATTCCTGCAACAGTTACCTGGGTTTCTCCTTCTCCTGCCAAGGACACCTCACCTCAGAACATTCCAGGTAGATACGGAAACCTCTCCTCATTGGCTACCCTGCTCTGGTGTTCCCGGACTCACCCTTTCCCTGAACATAGCCAAACCCTCGATTCCACCCCGGCAGCTCAGACTCCACTCAAACCACTTATTTGCCAATAAATTATTTCAGGCGGCGGTTTGTTTGACGTACTGATATACTGCAGTAAGCGTACTCTGTCATTTCCTGTTGCTATGTTATTGGCTGTGTGTGTTGCGGCTCTAGCTCAACTAGTAGATTTTGTTAAATTTCTCTTTAAAGTGGCTAATTTACCCGCTATACATTTAGTCTCACACTAGTTCTGTTCAAGCAGTCATTGCGATCTCTTTTCCAGCTACTTTATCGGTACCTCCAAAGTTGTTTTTCACAATAATGAGTTTTGCCTGTTGCCTAGCCAAACAATTAGCAATGGCTTCTCCCTCCCCCTCTCACTCTCCTGCTCTTTCTTGCTCGGAGTGTCACATGTTTAGTTATTCCTCCTCCTCCTTTAGTGATACCGGTAAATGTAATAAGTGTAGTTTATTTGTAGTGCTGGAGGCGAGGCTGAGTGAATTGGAA
>JAQQZW010000014.1:3788420-3800395 GCA_029814745.1 Zanclus cornutus | reverse complement strand
TTTATTCTGAAAGTGCTGCATTGTCATAGTGATAATATAGACAATGAAATATGTTTTATTATCAACTTTCCCATCTTATTTGGGCATTATTTTTTCATACAGAAATTCACCAACAAACTACTAATTTACTTTCTTAGAGTAAGAACATTTTAAAATAGAGTTTGTCATAAATGCATGAGGCGTGTTTTAGTTTTTGATTTTAAACTCTCATCTTTTTTGTAGAACTTTGTTGTTTGTGTGTTTGAAGTGACTTCTGACAGCTTGTTTAGTCTAAAACAGTCCAGATAGAGAACAAATATTCAATTGAAAATAAGACTACAGAGCAGAGCAGCGAATCACATCAGGATGTTTGGTGCTTTTCTGACAAAATGACAATATTCTTATAATAATAGAGCGCTTAAAGGAGTCAATGATTAATTATCAGCTGTCAATCACAGCTCGTACCACCAACACCTCTTTGAAGATACAGTTTCACAGTCAGGAGGTGAGTGCATGCAGATAGAAGACTGACCACGAATTTATCTGTGTGTACATTCGTAATATCAACTCCCTGGTAAAAAAAATGGATGCCGATTTTATCAAAACTACAGAAAATTCAGGAAATTCTTCGTGAAATGTTCAACACAGTGAGTTATTACTCTCGTCAAAGACGGAAACTTTAAATTCAAAGACTTATTTATGGAGTCTGGTGCCAAACTGTTAGGAAAAACTAGGTGCTGCTCGTGCTGAGAAGCAGTTTTATTAAAGTCAAACAGCAGTTTGTCCGGTGACAACATGAAGCTCACAGAGAACACATTCCGCCTTGAAAAGAGTCAGCATCAAACACAGATCATTTCCCGGTGCTCTGGTGTGAACTCACCGGACCCATGGCGGCAGAATCCCTCCGTTTCACTCAGGTTCAGACCGAACTTTTGTCAACGTTCCTCGGTGTGTGTGACAAAGTGTGTCGGTGTGTTTTGGTGGACAAGCTGCAGTTTGTTTCCACACGCGTGTTGATCAGAAAACCAGGTTCAGATCGATAACCCGGAAACACTAAAGTGAACATCTCATTGATGAAACGACAGCGACACCAGCGGCGGGAGGTCAAATTACACAAAACAATCTGAACAACACAAAAAAATTGCTGGATTGTTTTTCATTATTAATCAGTCACAATTCAATAGAAACAATACAAGAGAGGGATGTAAGGTGACGATACAGAGCAGTTTTTTTAAACCCACATGAACAGTCTGTTGGCCCACGTTTATCAGTCCGAGCTAACAGTGTTTTCTCCAGATACAAGAAGGACTCGGGGACTCAGACTACAGGCACATGTCTTCACAGAGTTCTCAACGATTAATACTAATATTAATACTTGTCTTCGAGTAAAAACTACGGCTGATAGAGCAGCACCAGAGAATGTGTCTTCTGAAAAGAAGGACTTCTCACTGTGAAAATTCATTATTTCATGGGTGCGTGCACACTTTGATACAACACCGTTTGTTCTACTGTGTTTGGGACACACTCAGACTAAACTGCTGTCAGAGATAGAACAGCTAAAAAAACGATGAAAAGACCTCAGACGATGTGAGTTCACTCTCAGCTGCTCAAACTGAAGCACAAGTTTGGGCTGATCTGGAGACTCACAGAAACAACATGACGTGTGATGAAGACTGATGACTGCAGGTTCAGATCTGCACACAGACAGACGATGATGAAGAGGAGTAGTAAACAGAGTGGGTTGATATGTCTCAGACTAAGCCCCGCCTCCTGATCATCACCTGCCATCCTGATGTCAGAGCAGCGTCTCTCGCAGCCCGTCATCTGACCAGAGAAGAATATACAGTTGCTGAAATCCACGCACTGTGTCCGAGCGCTGGACGCCATCTCCTGAACATGTGACCTGCTGAGCACCTGAGCAGAGGGTTCGACCGCAGGTGATGACAGCAGAGGAGGAGGGGTGATGATGATGATGATGATGACACGGCCAGGATTTGCTGTTAAGTCACTTTTTTCCAACTCACTCCAACATCCACATATGTGAAGTTACCCGGAACAATAGGAACCACACGTATTTCCAGTTTTATTTTGAAGGTCTAACGTCAGTAACGTATTTATCGGATATTCCAGTTTTATTCTGAATGTAAACTGCTGGTTTTCTGTCGTTAGATTACTGGTTTTATTTTGAAGGTAAAGCCGCTGGTTTCGGATCTAGTTGTCGGTAACTTGTAGGTAACTCACCTGACCACTAACCCTAAACCTAAGGGGCAGGACTTGAGGCGCTGCTTGGAAAACTAACCCGGCCACCGCTTAGCGGACGGAAAGCGGAGTCCTCGGTGCCTTCATGCCGGGACACAGAGCCCTCGGGCGGGCAGAGAGAAGGTCGGTCCGCCGGTAGGCTCTCACTCTCAGCATTGCTTTAATGAAATGGGAAGAATCGACTACGAATATTGTTTTGACAAAGTAACCTTATTTTAAAAGTTCAAGAATGAACTTACACTTAAATACTAAACTACTGGTTACGTTTTGAAAATATTTATTTTTTAACTGCAATTTTTCATTATCAGGGAAAAATTTTAACAGACCTAAAATTTCCAATGGAAAAGCAAAATATTTTTTATTTCGCTTTGGTGATTGGTATCTTTGCATAAGTGAAGATAAACACAGTATTTCTGATAAAACCTCTGAGGTCAAATGTTGTACGAACATGTAAAATAGCCTGTGTTACATTCTGAAGGAAGAATTTAGCCTTTTGTTCCTTTGAGGCTCAGTGAAAGCAGCCGCTCCTTCTACACGTTTGTACATTTTATTATTGTAGCAACAAATGAAAAATATTAAGTATGAAATTATAAAAGGGACACTGCATATTTACACATTTACACACACTTTCAGAAACATAATGAACACAACTTACAGTTGTGGTTTCAACCAATCAAGAGACTGTATTTCAGGGGGCGGCGCTTATTTCAGTTGACATCATTTGTTCCACATTCTGAAACATATGAACAAACCAGGAGAAGCTGAGCTTGAAAAGTTCAAAGGTCACAGTCCTCAGGAGAGAGGTCAACTATGACTCCCAGGGAGCTTTGCTGTAAGAATCATCCAATCAGAGAGCAGAAGTTACAGGTTTATTTTTGTGGAAGTTGCAGTAAGTCAGAAAATTAAATGAATTAAAAAATGATGAAAATCTGATGTCACAGCTCAAGATGGCGACGTCTCCCTAGCAACATAAACTGAGATTCATGGGTACTGCAGTGTTGACACAAAAACCGATGACACAAAAACTGGAGATTGTCAGATTGTATTAGCTCTGATTGGTTAAAACAGGTCTACTTCCTGTCTGACAGCCCTGACTTCTTTCAACACTTCAAGTATTCTTTCTTTGACAAAACAGTAACATTCAAGTTTTTATATTTTCTCTAAATTCCACAGAAGAAACTGTGAATTTTATTCCAACCATCTGTTGAGTCAGACCGGATTCCCGGCTGGGACGTTACATTCATGCGTAGCCGCACTTGTGCAGCTTCAGGTTGCGCTGGTCCGAGTATCTCTTCCCACACTTGTCACAGATGTACTGCTTGCCGCCGGCGTGCATGTGCCTCTTGTGCGTCCTCAGGTGGCTGCCCTGGCTGAAGGTCTTGCCGCAGATCTCGCAGTTGTAAGGCTTCTCTCCAGTGTGAACGCGCATGTGCAGCTTCAGGCTGTTGGCGTTGTTGAACTTCTTGTCGCAGGAGCTGCAGGCGAATGGCCGCTCGTTAGAGTGCGTGCGGCCGTGTGAGATCAGGCTGCTCTGCTGGCTGAACGTCTTGCCGCACTCCTGGCAGCTGAAGGGACGCTCGCCGGTGTGGATCCTCCGGTGGATCTTCAGGTTCACTGACTGGCGGAAGCTCTTCCCACAGAGGTCACAACTGAAAGGCCGCACGCCGCTGTGGATCCTCTGGTGGTTCTTGAGGTTGGCGGCGTTGCGGAAGGTTTTGGGGCACTGCTCACATTTAAAGGGTTTCTGTCCCGTGTGGATGAGCTCGTGTGTTTTGAGCGTGACGGCGCGGGTGAAGCCTTTCCCACAGTCCCTGCAGACAAAGATCTTCTTGCCGGTGTGGGTGTGTGCGTGGCGGTGCAGGTTCTGCAGCAGATTGAAGCGGCGGCCGCACACCTCGCATCCATATGGCTTCTCTCCTGTGTGGATGATGGAGTGCGTCTTGAGCTGCGTCTGCTTGGAGAAACACTTGCCGCACTGCTGACACTCATACGGACGTTCGCCGGTGTGCGTCCTCATGTGACTCTGCAGACTCTGCCTCTGACGGAAGGTTTGGCCGCAGACCCTGCAGGAGAATGGCTTGTCGTCCGTGTGGATGCGGTAATGAGACATCAGGCTGCTACGAGATGTGAAGGTTTTATTGCACGCTGTGCACATTAAGTATTTCCACGTGACGCTCTGAAGAACAAACTTCGGCATTGTGGAAACTTTATGCTGCTGCTCAAGGTCAGAGGTCGCTGGCTCAGCGGCTTCAACTCGAGCTCATGGAGGAAAAAAGACAAACTGTGACCAAACTTAAGTCTCCTTTGAAACGTTTTGTTGGGTGTTTTTTGCATTTTTTGCTTCTGCATCTTAAGAAGCTCCTGTTCAGGAAACACTATACTTCCTGTCAACGTGTCAAATAAAAGGCCGCCAGGGATGTAAACAGACTCTGTCACATGAACAACCAGAGGCCTTTAATGCGAAATAGTTGAAGGAAGTGGTGAAGTAACAGCAAACAAAGCCTGTGATCTCATCTGACGGATATTAACCTGATGGGACAGATATTGATCTGCTGTGATATCGATCAGGTACTCACTCTCAGCGATGGCTCCCAGGTCGATGTTGCCATGCTCGTCTTTAATGGTGACAGCCAGGACGAACGGGTTTTCATTTCCCTCTGGTTCCTCTGGTTTGGGCTGCGGTGACACAACATACAGACGTCACAGTCAGGTCAGCGAACGCAACGCTGATCAACAGGTGAGGAGGCTTTTACCTGAGTGGATCGGTGCGTTTCGGAGCTCCCTGGTCGGACTCCATACGAGTGTTCCGCATCTGAGACGGACAAATCACATTTCACGTCAGTATGACATCATTGTGAGGTAGCTTGCTAGATTGGACTGTTTGATTGGCGGGGGGCAGGGCCTTCGTACGTACCGACTCGTGCGTTGTTGAGGATGTTGAGGACGCTGGTCTGCGGTCTCTTGCTGCCCCTCCTGGACTCCAGCCCCACCAGCAGTTTGGCTTCATCCACGATGTTCATGATCTTCCCCAGAGCCTCGTTCCCCAAAGTCTCCATGATGGAGGCAAACAGCACCTGACACAGGTCAGAGGTCAAGCAGACAGACGCCAGCATCAGACAGGCTTCTGACAACAACAGGAGGAGTTGTAGTGACATCAACTCAGACGTAATAATAAATAATAATCATAATAAATCATTGAAACAAGGGGATGCTGTTCCTGCCACAGAGCCGCTGGGATGTTTAGCATCAGGAATGATATTCTGGGTTTAAATGAGTCATGGCTGGTGACCTCCAGCCATCTGTTTTCTATCTCAGTTAGAAAAAACTACTTCATTAAAATATTCTGCTGCTCCAAACAAATAGACTCGTGAGGAGATCTGATGTAATATTATCAAATTAACTCTCACTGTGCGGTAAGTCTCCTAACTATTAACCATAGGCATAGAGAAAGCCTAAAAATGAAAACACAGTACATTTCTAACCATAGCTTATCAACCAAGGACCCAGGTCCAGCTGCCTCCCCTTCTCACCATCGTCTCCCGACTGTCGGCCTGCAGTTTGGCCGTCAGAGGTGGCTTTTCGGCGGCGCCGCTCCGGGAGCTGCCGCTCCGGACCTCCAGACTGTCCTCCACCAGCTTCTTCAGCTCCGCCACCGCAGCGTGGACCAGAGACTCCATGACGGCGGCCAGCTGAGTGTGCAGAGCCACGGAGGAGCTCATCCTGGCCGCTAACTGCCGCCACCACTCCCGCTGAACACCGCCGCTAACTACGGCTAACGGCTAATGCTAACTAGCTGTGAGAAACATTAACTTAGTTTATAAGGAAAAAAATAATAAAACTTGCACTTTGAAAAAAGTGAGCAAATGAATTCTGAGTTCGGCTTGTTCCGATTTGTTTTTATAAGAGAAATGTAATAAAAATGGCACTTCAGAAGTAAATAACTCTGATGTTTGCTAGTTATCAATAAACTAGTGGAGACAAGACTCGAGGAAGTGTTTCTTATTTCTCTTCCGGGTCAAATACGAGACAATTTCCGCTTCTAGAACTCAGGAATGCAGGTCAGTAGTTGTGATTGCACTTACAGATACACATACATGAGTTACACGTTCACTGCTTCGTTTATCCTTCCTCCCTGTTTCAGTACAAACAGCCGTTCACCGCAGAGTCCAGCTGTGTGATCAAACATCTGTAACATCCATCAGCCATTCACAGCAAAGGGGAGGGAGCATAAATCTCAGCAAACAGTAGTCATGGCAACAGATGAAGTGGTTAACACTGTGGTGTTTTACACACAGGCTGTTGTACAATTCATCCTCATCAAGTGAAATCTAAAAATGTTTGTCCTTCATCATCAGATTTACTCTGCTCTGATTGGCTGAAGCTCATGCCGTGTGCAGGACAGAGCAAGTGTTATATTTTACATGATTGAGCTGTGCTTTTATTCTGTGAATTTAACTAAGGAATGATGTCACCTCCCCAAGGTCAGAGCTCCACGTCATGAGTCACATATGTCCGCATAACAATTTTTAATTATAATACAATTACAATTCATGTTTTAAATTCTCATAAATTTATCTAGTTCCCGATGTTGTAAAGATAACAGTTTTATTTTGATAGTGTGTTTTCTCTTCCTGTTTGTGTGTTCTTGTGTATCCTCAGAGGCAGTCAGCTGCTTGTGAAGCTGACTTCAGCTCTCTTATCTGCAGAATGGAGAAAAATACTCCAACAACAAAGCTGCTGCCGCAAGGAGAAAAAGGAAAGGGAAGAAGTAAATTTACAGCATCTACAGCATGTCAAGGACATCTTCTTCTGTGGTGGCTGCACAGGAACCAAACTGCTATGACATAGAAGAAGTTTTTATTCACTTCCTGTTTGCTGCTACAAAAACGTTTGTTCTCTGAACTCTGCAGCTGCTCTGATGCTCCACACAGATCTCAGTTCAGACGACTTAGCCATAAATTAATTAATCAGTAATTCATGTTGTTGTTCTGATCTTTATGAAAGTTTCTAGAATGTTTATGTAAACATTCTCACATATTATGTGTTCATATTATAATATTAAACATCTCATAGCTGATTTTGTTTTGAATTAAAAGTCTATTAAATGTTTTAAAAACTTCACCTCTGTGACGCGAACTTGAGCCCAGTGACTTTTCAATTTTTGCAACAAAACATTTTGAAGAAAAAGCTGTTTTATTAAAATATGATCACCCTATTCTACAGACTCAGTTAAATGTAAATTAACAGAAAGTCAGAGGTAGTTCTTGTGTTTTACAGTAGAAATGTCATTAGCATGCTAAATGCAACAGTGAGTGAATGAGCAGTAAAGTTTGGTTGAGGCTGAAACTTCATTCTCGATCTTGGAAACATCAGTTGATGAAACAACATCAATGTAACATCTTCTGTAGTGTAAAAAAAGTGAAATATGATTTCTGTGTGAAGCTTCGTACTTTTCCTGCACAGACTCACAGCTGATTACAAAGAAGTCCTTCTGGGTTTCAGGATGTCACATGACAACCGCTCCTGACTGAGGTCACACACTGTAAATTCTCAGTCTGGATGATTTCTGTAGGTTAGCTTGGTGTCGTTACTCTCCCCCCTCGCGGCGTCGCTGGCAGTCCGTCCACTCCGTGATGAGGCGGTTGGCAATGGCGTGTTCTGGAGGAAGCCAGAGGACGGGGGGGTCGCCTCTCCTGGGCGGAGTCTTCACCTGCAGCGCAGAGGTGATTTCCTCCAGACTGAACCAGCGAGCGTCCTCCAGCTCTGTGTGGTCCACGTTTAACTGGACGACAAATAGCACAGCGGGTTACAGGAAACGTCACTGAATACAGCAGGTAGTTCGACCTGTTCACCTGCAGCTGTGAGGTTCCTCAGGGCTCAATGCTAGGTCCTCTACAGTTCATCTGCTGGATCACAGGGTTTCAACCTTATATTAAAATGTTCGGGGGGCTCGTAGAAAATCCATATATTTGTACATTTAAGAGAAAATCCATTTAAAATACCTTCACAATCCATCAATTAATTGACTGTTTTCTTTCATTTAAACACTTCATTATGAGAAAGAACTATGAGAACTATCACTATGAGAAATTTTTTTTTTAAATAAATAACTAATCCTTAATTGACCCCTGAAAACACAAATAACACCTCATCAAATATGATATAATGTGTCTGTTAATTTCAAAAGGCCAAAACTAAAACTAAAACCACCTAAATCTGAAAAGTGTCAGTGCTCACCTGAGTGTGGGCGGGGCTAACAGAGGCATGACAGCCCAGCATGAAGGAGCTGTGAGGAAAAGGCCAGTGCTGTGAGGAGCTGTAGGAGACACTGACGACCTCCAGACCCACCTCCTCCGCAACCTCCATGCGCAGAGTCTCCTCCAGAGTCTCACCTGAATCAACCACAGAGAGACAAACAGGGAGAGAGAGACAGGACAGACAGCACACAGGCCGGTTAAATGGGAATATAGACATGAAACCTGGTAAGCAGACAGGTGATTTGACAGGTAGATGTATGGACAAGTTGGACTGTGGACAGGTACGTGTGTACACAGGCTGGACTGACCCATGTCACAGAAACCGGCCAGAGCGCTGTACATCCCTCGAGGGAAAGACGACTGTCGGCCCAACAAACACCGTTTCCCATCAGACACCAGGACGATCACCACTGGAGACATCTGGAGGAAAACCAGCAGAAACCAGTCAGAAACCAGTCAACAAGGGACTGAAACAATTTACACACTATAACAGGGTAACAAGCTGATATGGAACTGTCTTAGGTCTGGTGAGGGTCTTGTTAGAATCTGGCTTGAAGCTGGTTTCGATCTGGATTTAATTCTGTCTGGATGGTGTGGTTTTGTTTGGAGCTGGTTCAGATCTGGTTCAGACTTGTGTTACCTTGGGATAGTAGACAATGCCACTGCTGCTGCAGACTCTCTGACTTCCTGCCTGGTTGCGGTGGGTCGGCTGGCCAGTGGCGCTGCAGAAGCTGCTGGTTTGATGCCAGCGCAGCAGAGCCTGACTCTGCAGGACGCAAGGGAGGATTTAAGTGACTCTGAAGCTGCTGTTGTGGGTGGGTCGCAAACTGACCCTTATGTTCATATGTATTGGAAACTGCTTTAGGGGAAAAATATCTTCAGAATCAAATTTACACTAACTGAGATGAAGATTTCCAGCAGTACACACAGAACAGTTGTAGTTACCCACCTTGGCCACCAGAGGGGCCTCCGATCCCGTCAGCAGAAAGAAAGCTTTCCTCAGGTCGATAAAGTTTCCTTCACATGCTTCCTCCAGTGGTGCCTGATCCAGGTCTCCTGCAGCACCAAACACACACCAAACATCCAGGATGAAGAACCCACAGAAGGTGTAGACAGGTGCGTTCAGGGACTCACTACTGTACAAAGTTCAGCCTTCTGGATTAATGTGTTCTTACCGAGGTCCAGACAGAACTGAGCCCGGTTCTGTTCAGAGCAGCCAATCAGAACTGACTCATTCAGCAGAGATCTGTCTGAACCAAGTCTCTCCAGGACCGACTGAACATCTGGAACACACAACGGACAAAACCTGTAGATGTGCATCAGGAGTATCTGAACAGGAAGCCAATGAACGAGTCTGTTCTTGAAGTTCTCTACCAATGGTTCTTCAGCTGTGGCTTACGGTTCTCTATCTGTGGTTTTGTATCTTTGGTTTCTGTACCTGAGGTTCCCCTCTTGAGAGTGCCTTCTTGTGATTCATCTGTGTCTCTTCTCTTGGTTCTGTACCTGTGGCTTTCCACTCTGTACCTGTGGTTCTCCCACTGAGGTTCTCTGATCTGTACTTGTGGTTCTCTACCTGTTGTTCTCTGCTTGGTTCTGTACCTGAACACATCAGTGCTGCTGGTCTGAAGGTTCCATGGTTGGTGCGTTTTAGAAGAGGAGACAGACGGTGGAACAAGAAAATTTGACCACTCTGCAGCGCTGCAGTACATGCTTCATCATCCTCCTTCAGCCTGCTCAAATACCTGAGAAAACAGGTCAGTCAACCAATCAATCAATCAATCAATCAATCAATCAATCAATCAATCAATCGGGTTACTATGATTTACTGAACCTCATCCTGGAGACAAAGCCAGAGCAGGAGCGGGTTGGAGGACGTTTCGTGGCAGACAGGAGGATCTTCAGAGGTTTGAACATGATCGTCCGTCTGAACCACTTGAACCGGATTGAACTGTGCTGGTCTGTACTGGTCTGAACAGTACTGGATTGGCTCAGCTCTCAACGGACAAATAACAGGAAACAAAAGAATCATAAATTTCATATTTATTGCTGAACTCATCTCACAGTCAGATAGAATTTTTAAAGGCTGAATTTGTGAGACGTTTAGCATGAACAACCTTTAACCTTGTCATCATTTTTAAAACTGCTAGCCTAGCTCAAAGAAAAGACTTACGGCAGAGAGAAACCGCTAGCCTAGCCTAGCAACCCCTAAAGCATTCCAGTATCTCCACAGCATGTTGTTATGCAGAAAAATATCTCAACAAACGCTCGTCAGACTGACATGAGTGTTTGTACAGATGTTCCTGCTCTTCAGAGGATGAACCTTTCAGATTTTACTGACTTATCTTTGTTCTAGCGCCACCATCAGGGACAAACTTTAAATGTTTAGAAACACTACAGGTAGGACTCAAAGTATTTATCACAGTTTTTATACAGTTCTTAATAGAAGTATCAGTCTGTCTGCATGCCCTAAGCCTTCAATAGGACTGCCAATAACAGGATACCTTAACCCGAAAGAAGCACGTGACCTACGTGGAGAAGAGCCTCTGTTTGAGCCTCAGTAGTTCAGTTTAACTCCCAACAACATGTGGTTCGTGTGTGGCAAGACGACAATACCAGATCCCTCCTAAAAACATAGCACTTAAGATTAATTTTGAGTTTCCACAATAGTACATTCATTTTGCAATAAATTTCAGGCATGTATCTGAATCTGCAGGTTCCACTGGTAACTTCGAATATTTCATCAAACAAGATGTTCTTTTGTCATCTGAAATATAACATACAGTATATGTTTCTGCAGTTCATGTAATCTACCTCCAGCACAGACTGGCAGAGTTATGTCAAACAATAATTAGTTTTAACCAGAGTTTTCTGCTGGATCAGATGCATGCTGACATCAAACGGACAGTCTGGATTTCTAATACTTTTTTACTTACTGGAGTCTCACCGAAAAGACTGGAATCACAAAGTTGACGGATTTTGAATGAGGTCAGGTATGAAATGATCCGCAAACCGAGACTCAAAGAGCTCGAACTGGTGATCTACAACTGAGCGGAAAAGTGTGTTGTGTGTTTTTATACGTTTACTAGAATACTAACACTGCGGATACTGAGTGTTTGTGTGTGTCAGATACCTACAGCTGTTTCTCCACTTCAACCTCAGACGGAGCCTCTCTGACCTTTTTCTTCTTCTCCTCCTCTGTTATTTAGCAGCAGAAACAATTCTGCCCCCTGCAGGAAGCAACGACCGTGTTTAAAAACGAGTGAAGAAGAGAAACAAAACCTTTACCTTAAGAAAGACTTTCCAGAGGTTACATGATTTAGCAGGAGAAAAAGTTTTGATTCTCTTTTTCCGAAGTTTCACTGATAATCTACAATAATAATGAAATCTAGATTATTTATAATCAGTGAAATGTTCGTTGGTATTAATTTATGGAGAAACAAAACTGAATTGATTTCCGTTCCATTCCAAACTCCATTCATA
>JAQQZW010000014.1:2399444-2414328 GCA_029814745.1 Zanclus cornutus | reverse complement strand
TGGATGAAAAGTCAGCTGATTGTCAAAGTCAGTTGGTTTGATGGTACAGGCAGCATGAATGTCAGTGCTAAACTTCATGGCAGTCCCTCCAGTATTTGTTGAAGTGTTTATGTCTCTTGAACTGTGAACTGAGCTGAGTTTGAAAACAAAAACAGCAAAAGCTCAAAATTTCAGAGCAGTAAAACAAGAGAATGTACCTTCATTTTATGACTTCATGCAACGCTACATACCTGCACATAGTTTCCTTTACAGCTACAGGAAAAGTTGGCATCTTTATATCATCTTTGTGCTAACTTTCACAAAGTAAAATAATGTTCTTTTATATGTTGAACTCATCTTTAACACGTCTCAATGAATTCTCTCAGAGTTAATGGAAGTGCTAAGGCTGCACTCTGGGGCCTGTGAAATGTTTCAGAAGTAACTGTCTCAAAAATAGCCTCCTTCCCTTGAGCTTCTTTTCTGTAAGTATTTGTCATGTGCCTGACTTAATCTATCTTTGCCTCAGTCTGCGAGCGAAGGGCCCCTCAGGAAATGCCTGCCGGAGGTAAAGTGGGGCTCCAGGCTTTCCAGGGAAAAAAGGTGTTGAGAGAAACCTAATCCAGCAGCGGGGCTGTGAGGGAACTGTTTCAAAGGAAAGTCCAGTGGCAGTCTTGGAGAAAATGGAGCCTTCAGCGCTCACATACCTGACATACTTAAGAGATTCTCTGAGCTGACCTGCACAAGCTGATACCGAACACTGCTAGATCATCTTAACCATGAGCTATTTAAAATCTCATCGTTAAAGAATGCAGCATCGTTTTGATGTGAAAATTAAACATGTCAGAATGGTGGCTGTGACTTGGTGTCAGTCTTCGTCTGAAACACACAGGTGGAGCTGAGAGGGAGCGCATTAAAGAAGCCCGGGAGGAAAGTGTCGCCAATCTTGTGTAAAAATCCAGATTTCTTCACAAGTAAAGCTCGTGGTTATTGTTTAAAAAAGATAAACGTACCAGCCGGACCAGCCTTAGCACATCATTTTAAAAATACCTTTCCACAGCTGATTCCTTCTGTGTAGGAAAGCAGGAAAAACATATGCAGTAAATCAATCTGGAGAATAAAGAATGCTGCTTTCTGTCTGATAGAGTTCCTCAGAGCCGCCAGAGCTTCATGATGATAAACACGAGTCCAGTCAGAGCTCCGAGGAAACGCCTGGTGCCAACAAACACTCCAAGAGTGCACGAGAACAATATAAATATGCATCTGTATGTTTATTCCTGTTGCCTTAATAATGCAAGTGGCATTAACTCTTGAGACTGAATTAACATATATATCATATTACCTTTAGCTAAAAGGTAATATGACTATTCAACTGTAAAAACTATTACAAAATTGGCTTTGTTGTATCCACATTATGGCGTCAACCCAACTTGAATCTATTCTGTCATTCTTGTATTTAGTCTGAAATATGAACCATCAGACGCTCCTCATGTTAACAAAAACCTCCGTGGAATGGAATCTATTATGATAATCATAAAACCATCCTCATAAAGACAAAGACCGAATCACTGAGGCTATTAAAACTCCTGCCTGTGCTCATTCTGCTGTCTGTGTACTCAGCTTCCTTCTGTGCTCTTTTGTTTCTCTCTCGTCTTTCAGAATAATATCAGCAGGCTTTTAAGAGCATTTGGCTTTATGTGTTTGAATAGAGGTCTGGGTTTCTATGAAGCGTGACTGCGGCTGCGGGAGAACCTCTCCTTGGAATAAAGTCACATTGTGAGTGCAGCCTCTGGTGAGATAACATGCCCCACCACACACCTGGTATCTCATGCCAGGCCGAGCAGCTGCTGTGTTTCCACGCCGCGTTACCATGGATGTGGCTTGCAAACAGTGAGGTCTGCGGGGACCAAAGAGTCACACTCCTTCTCTTCCACATACTCAGCACACACACACACACACACACACGTCCTCACGCATCAGCGAATGGGTCAAATAGTTAAGAAACTGGCCGGGTTTGGTGCGAAATCATTGAGCCACAGTCACACAAAAGGGAACCACATCAAAAGACGGTTTATTTTCACTCATGAGCATAAAGGAGCCTTTTCACTCATCAAATCTGCTTTACTACGAGTGCGATGTAGGTCAGTGAGGGCACCTGGAGGAGGACACATATTTTGAGACTTTAATAATTGTTTCTGCTTACGTTATGTAACCTACAGCTTCAGTGCAGGTGTGTGGTAAACATCAGTTTCCTCTGCTGGAGGGGGATCAAGTCGCTGCTTTGCAAATCACAATTAGGTCTCAAGTCTTGGCTACGAATTCCTGAGTGAAGACCAATAAATCCCGAGAGAAGTCCAAGTCCTAAACGTTGTGTTTCGAGTCCTAAACAAGCCGTTATTTCTCCTTCATTGAATTCAATGCTATTTAAAATATTTATGCAGAGGAACTTTTATGTTTATGTAACTTCAGGTCATTTAAAGCAAACTGATCAGGTGCTTCTTGTTGTGTTGTTCCTAAAACATTATTACTACAGTCATTTGTAATTCCTAAGCTGAATGTTTTGCATGTTGGCATCTGATTTTTATTGGTTCCACCAAAGTCATAACATTCAAATGTGATGATCCATGTGTGTCATAATCCAAACATACTTCTACCTTTTGCAGGCACAGTCATGGCATCACCAAAAGACAAGGAATCATGAAAAATCATGTCAAATGACATGTGGCAGTCAATGGAGAATCTTCACTTTAATGCCACCTTTTTTAATACTGACAGTAATTCCTCATCATCGTGTTGATCTGAGCAGCTGAGTAGAAAGTGTGTTTGGTCCCAGTGACCGAGGACATGGCCCTGACTAGGCACAGGCAGTCTCTCAGCTACCAGCAGGCTAGTTCAATACAATTAGCCGGGCTGCAAAGTGCTGCGTAGCAACAAAGCAAAATAAACATGAACCTAAGTTACAGTGACTTCCAACTCCTTACAAAGACTGATCAAACTAAGATTTTTTATGAATATTGTGTGTATTGTCATATTCACAAAGCGATGCATAAATATATTGTCCTTATTTAATTGGTGTTAGATTTCTTTCCTCAATATAATTTATAGTTAGTTGTGATATTTGGACGCTTTATTAAAATATTACTGCCTTTCTCTTGCAGCTATACAAAAGAAATACAGATGAAATACCGACACCTGCTGGACATAAATAGAAAGTGCAGCCCATCTTTTTGGAGCCGCCTGAAACTATTCTACGTTTTCCATTGGTTCAAATTTAGAAGAGTGCTATTTGATTGGTCACAAAATATTCTGTCGGCCAATCAACGTTTTTGTTTACAACCACACAGAGGTCGTAGTTCAGATAAATGTGAGATGACGCAATTAGCCTGCGAGGCAAGTAAAGCCGAGGCTGTCGGGTCCAGGAGGGAACAACCTACCGAAACATACGGCTCTAAGAAGATGAACCATACGGACACATAAGCGGCTCCGTGTTCCTCCCGACCATTATGGGTTTGGGCGTAACCGCCGTGAGGTCGTCGGTGTCTTTGCAGAAGGTTGGTGGCTAAGCTAACGGTACCGCAGTGCTAACGGCAGAGAAGCTAACGTTAGTTAACTAGCATAGCTCCGTTATTTCCAACCTTAGCAGATCTGACAGGTTGACTTTGACGTAACCTTTCTTTCATTTACACCTGTTTGTAACGCTGGTGTTTACAGAGAATACACCGTATTGTTTCTACTGTTTAACAGCGAAAAATACCCGTTACTTTTGATTTGTGTGGAGAGTAACGGTACGCTACACGCAGCTACCTCACGAAGATTTGGAAAGTTTATCCAAGTTTTAGGCTAAAGTGTCTGATTTACATTGACATACTGGAAATGGTTATAATAATAATAATGGCTGCGTCCCATTAAGGTGTGTCTGTGTCCTACCTGTGTCCTTGTATTGGTCCTGCTTGTCTATTAGTACAACTGTGGTTTTCCTGCTTTGACAGTGAAAAGGGTCTGCGCAATTTACACTTTCCAGAATCACATTACTTTTACTTTAAGTTATCCTCCGGTGTGTTTCCCTAAAGAACAAATCCGATTAAACCAATGAAATCTCAGTTTAGAGAGCGGTACTGCCCCTTTCTTCAAGCTTGCTTCTGTCTTCGTCTCACTCGCTTTACACATTTGAATGATTTCTTTCATTTGAAATCGCAAATGTCCTCTGATTAATTAACTTCAAGCTCAAGATTCAGACTTCACTGGCATGCGCAAAGAAGAGGCTGCTAAATTAGTTTGCTGTCAACTTTAAGTACCGTCAGTTTAAGGGAATAGTTCGTGGGAAAAGAACAGGACTGAACAGAAGGTTACAAACATGGAGGAATGAATGCATTGGAGATGTTTTCAGAGTTTGATTATGATTATTGATGCTTCATGTTCTGCTGTTTTTCAGCTGTGCATTGTCTCACTGCTGAATCTGAGGCATCAGTTCTATCACAGCTCGGTGCGGTCGTGGAGGAGAGGTCCACACAGCGCCACCATTCGCTGTCACTCCACTGGACCTGACTCACCTGCTCCATCCACACTCACTGACTCCTCCGAGTGCACTGAACCAGAACCCAGCCACAGCGCCCCCGTCAGGTCACCCGACCAGGGTCCGCCGCCCGCTCCCACGCACTGCTGCATGAGCGGCTGCCATAACTGCGTGTGGATCGAACACGCTGAGCAGCTGCTGGCGTACTACCACGACGGAGGCGACCAGGCGCTGGCTGCCATCGAGGAGAACGTCCACGACGAGAACCTTAAAACCTACCTGAAGATGGAGATCAGACTGTTGAAGAAGACGTGACTCATGTATTTACTGCCTGAGGCTTTGACCACAGTGTTCACATGGAATAAGTGTTATTAACATTCTTATGAAAGAACCTTTTATTCACTGTGTGTAAGCACTTTATAACACACTCACTAGCCCCTCGTACACAGCCAGTTCAAAGCCGGAACACTGGGCCTTTATACCGCTTCAGTGTTCTGTATTAAAGGTCCGGAGGGGCTCTGTGGCTCCGCCTCTGAGCCGGCTGCACAGGAAGTATCAGAGCCAAATCGACATCTGTAGAGCCAACAGGACGTTACGAGGTGTTACGTTTTGGTGACGAGTTATGTGTGTCACCCCCTACTGGCAGATTTGTAAAGCTGCCAGCAGCTAACTCAAGGTTTCAAGAATTGTCTGCAAGTTAAGGAGGCCCAGGAGCTGCTCACCCTCCGAGCAGAGGACGAGTTATTACGCAGGGCCGCTGCGTAAAAAACAGGCGGCTGATTTTACCTCCACTTTTCCACCTCCTGTCCCTGTTGGTCGCTCGGACCACGTTTGCAGAACATTTTAGAAAACTGACTCAATCAATTTGTCGATCAAAAGATAATGAATCAGCAACTACTTTAACAATCGATTAATTGTTTCAGTCATTTTTCAAGTAAAATTGTCAAATATTAGCTGGTTCCAGCCTTTTAAATGTGAAGATTTGCTGCGTTTCTTTGTCATTTATGATAGTAAATGAAGAGTCTTTGAGTTTTGGACTGTTGGTCGGACAAAAGAAAGCAGTTCGGCTCGCTCAGCAGGTGGAAAGTAAAGGCAGCTGCTGACTTTATAATGATCAGCCAGATGAAGGATAATTCCACTTTATTGCAGTTTGTATGATGTGAAAGCTTTGTCCATCACTTCTGTCAGGTGTTATAACACTGTGCTCACCAGAGTAATTTCTGAGACTTTATTTGAAGGTAAAACTGAGAGTGAGCACACCTGACATGTTGTTTAAAATCCCTCATTGCACAGGAAGTCCAAGCTGAGGCAGAAAGTTTTTCCCTGACGTTTAAACGGACGGTTTGGGCCGTGATGTTACAGCTTGTTTCGTCTTCCCAGTAAGTTTGACTGACCTCAGGGTTTGTTCACAGCCTGTCTGACTGTCCCTGTTTTTTTACTTTATTCTGGTGACGTCTGACGTTCCCAAACCTCAGCAATTAGCTGTGTGAGTACAATGTGATCATTACTATACAGAAAAAATTCCACTCATCGAGGTTATTTGAAACCAGCATTCTTCTGCAAAGGCACGATATGCAGGATTTCCTATCAGGAAGAGTGTGATGGTGTCTGTATCTGCACTCTGCTCTCTGCCTGCGTTTCCTTAGTTTCTTCTCAGTTTGCTGTGTTCAGGATGTTTTGGGCAGAGGCATCAGCCAATGAGCACCTTCGTTCAGGGTTGTGCAGAGGTATGATCGTGTGTGTTTCTGCTTTAACCACCATGAAACAATCAGAAAATAGCGTTTTTATTCTGTGATTCACTGCTTTGCTCGCTCTCTTCATTCATTCTCTAGCTCGCTCGCCCATCGCTGCTCTCTCAGCGTGGTTCAGCCGGTGAGGAGGGGCCGAGTTTGAACGTTGTGTTTGCAAACAGTAACGGACAATTGCTGCGTGTTACGCCTTTAAGTTTCAGCTTGAAGTGTAACGAACAAGCCGAACCTGTTGCACTGAACTGTTCGCACATTAGTCTGCTTCGGGTTGTGAGGTGCTTGAAGCAGTGGGTCCGTGAAAGTGTGTGTTTAGTGTGTGATTGCAGATATTTCCGTCGTTGTCGCTGTCAGAAGTTTGACACAGTTAATGTCTTTGTTCGTCATTATGAGATCATTTGGTTCAATTTTACTTTTCTTCATTTTTTACCATCTGATCTGTACAATGCACTGATTCATTGTCATGCTCCTGAAGTCGTGAAGCACATTTGCACATTTGGCTTGTTTGAAGTTTGAACTGAATGGTTAAAACTATATATTTATGTGTTAAGTGATCATTTGCCTCGTTATATTTAAACATATTTAAGTTATGTATATTATGTATATTGAAACTTATTTTTAAGAGTTGTTTGTTAAATAAATGTTCCTTCAAAAAAATTTTGTTTTGAGAATTGTTTTACAAAAACGCACCACTAGGGGGTGCCAGATAGACATAAACCTGTCATCCTGCTCTCATGAGGATAAAATATGTTTTATGAACCTCTTAACTTGTTCATTCCATCGTCGTGTGGACTTATCCAACATGCTCAAACAGCTCCTTTTCAGACAGTGTAAATGTTTTTCAAGCAGTATTTATTTTTGTAATAATACAGGAGTGTTTTTAGACAGAAGTCCTTAAGTATTTTCAAGAAGTTTTTGCCTTTAACAGATCAAGATTTCCAACCTAATAACTTGTATTAACACAGTAATGCATGTTAACGAGTTCGGCGTTGACCATCTTAATGTAAATTATGTCATTCTAAATTTATGATAATGAAAGTTTCAGTTGATCTAAATGAGGTTATTGATGAGTGAAGGAGGCTTCAGAGGTGATAACCTGGAGGATCACGTCAGAACAGGAGCAGAACATGTTCACATGTTACACTGACGTCTTTCAGTCTGGTGCCTGAACACCTCACAGGGCCACTTTCTGAGGTGACGGTGACCCTGATCTCCCTGACTGAGTCAGCAGTAGTCCGGTAAGAGTGATGCACTTTAAGTCCTGATTACACAGGTGCCAGCGGGCAGCTCCGGCCTGCAGTTATTCTTTGATCTGGGTTATGCGGGGGATTACAAGCTGATCATAAACAGAACACTGTGCCCAGTGACTCTGACGTGGTGGAAACAAAACTGGGGACGGATTAGTGCCAATGGCTCCGCTGCAGTGTGTCACTTTGCGTCATGTCAGTGTTGAATATTCTCCCAACATGAAGCTGCGTCTGATCACTGGTCAGATGGTCGACTCCGTCCTTCAGGTTACTGAATTCAATGAAAATACACCTGCAGCTTCTCCAACTCGATGACAGTCAATTCATTCACTTAACCATAGACGTTACAGTTCGCCTCAATGATGTTGATTGATCTTGTCTTTGCATTGGCAGCCTACATAATAATCAGTTAAGGGGCTGTTTCCCGAGAATAATAATATCGATCAGGCGCACTTGTTAAACCTTGCCAGCCGTATGAGAGTGATCAGTAACGGTGTCCACAGAGCCGGCACGTGTGCCCTCCTGCTGAGAGCTTAGGGGTCATCAGGAGCGGCTGGAAACGCCCTCAGTGATGACGAACACTGAGCCCGTCCCGCTGCACACGTCCTAAAAAAAAAGACAAAGAAACTGGGACAAATTCTTTTATTTGACTGGTAACTACACATTTCATTGAGTAAGCTGAGCACGTTTAATATCTGAGAGTTAGTGACATTCATCATGAGATGCGCTGCAGTGTCAGAGCCTCACTGCAGGTTTTATTATGAGTCACAGACGCACTGACACTGACTGGAACAGCTGCGTCAGGTATCTTGATACTGGGCCGATTTGGCATCGGACGCCATCACTTTGATAATAATAACAGTTCAGTACATTTATATCAGTGTGTTTATTTGTTATGTTTTGTTCTGCAGATTTAGGAGAGCAGTGTTGAAGTTACAGCTTATTGATTAACACCAGTATCAGATAACCAAAGCCCAGGTAATGTGAACTTCACCTTCTCAAACTGACCAGCAGAGAGACCAAAATAAACTCACCACAAGGTCCATTTAGTAGCTGTTCTGGAGCTTTTGAGCTCTCCTGTCATGTGCTTTTCATTAGCGGATGAACGGTGATAAATGGAAGTTGTGATGAGGCTTTTTTCTTCAAACTGCTGTTTCCAAGGTTTATACAATAAACACAAACTCAACTTTAAGGCCAACATAGATGAGAAAGTCCTCACAGACCACGTCCAGATGTTTAAGGACATTTCAAACGACTCTGCTTTGAATAACACCAACTTTAAACATCTTGAAACGACTTCTGCTCCTTTTCTCTCATTCAAAACTCCAGAATCTATGAATATGCAAATTTTTTCTAAAGTTTAACTGTTTAACACTGGTTGTCTCCTCCTGTTCTGAAAAGTTCCCACTCAGTGTTCGATCACATCGTGTGTTCTGGATCATGATTGGCTTCTGAACCAGTTGTGATGTCATTAAATCAAATGTTTACATCCAGCTCAGAGGAACTTTCCCCCCTCAGCTGAAAACAGCCTTCTGTCGAACTGTGCTCACACATCAGACTGCACAGCGAAGAGCAGACATCCAGTGAATAATAGAATAAACTCATTTTGAGAGGAGGGAGGCTTTCAGCCGGACAGCAGAGGCCAGCTGTGTTGAAGACGGTCTCAGGTGAACTCTGAAGCTCTGAACATCTGCTGACGAGGATCACGTGATGTCACAGAAAGCACCAGAACAGCCATCTTTGTATTTGGATGTTTGACTGTTAAAAGCTACTTGTTTGTCATAATTGAGACTCTTTTTAAGGGTGGAATTACAGCTCAGTTTCCTCAAGATGAGCAGCACAACCAAACTGTGAAGAACATGAACGCGCTTTATGTTTTATTTTTATGTTTTATATCTGTGTCCAAACCTTTATGATACCAAACCTGCCTGACAAAGTGAAGGTGTGGAGTTTGAAACACGAGGGGCATGAACCAGGCAGAGAGGGTCTGATGAGAGAAGCTGTGGAGTTGCATTATGGGAACTGTAGGATCCATTGACTTTAGAGCTTTTTAACTTGTGTCTAACGTGTTGTTTTCATCTTTGAATTAAGTTGCTTTAACTCCTCAGTGCAGCACCTTGAGTCTACCTGCGTGCATGAAACGTGCTCCATAGATTAAGCTGCCATGCCTTGTTTTTAATTTTTTGTTTGGAGGTTTTTGCTGCATTTAATCTGAGCCTATTTTTTAATCAGCCTCTTGAAAGTATCACAGCCTTATAGAAGAGAGATACTAAATACGTAGCGTATCCACCTGAATTAATGAAGAAGAAGCCCAGTTTAGCAGGTCAGTGATTGACTTCAGGTGTGCAGGCTGGTGTTGGTCTGTTGCTCTGTAAACAGGGGACACTCTCACTGCAAGGAATTACACTGAAACGTACATTAAGATAATGGAAGAGACTTTTGCAGGATGGAGGATTGAAGGGTTTTGCCTGCAGCAGATGGTGAGACGATTGCATAACAAAGAGGGAGTGGGCTCCTCGGCCTTTCAGGAAGCTTCCTGCGCATCCATAATCTGCATCAACATATTCCAGATTGTATTATCTCAAATTAGCACTGCTCAGTGATTTCTGGAATATTCTGGAGACAGACATTACAGTCATTACGTCATGCTTTGGATCTCTCAGACAAAGCAAACGAGATCGAAATGAACGGCTGACATCCTGATTTTCTTTCTCTTTTTTGTTTCTTATGCATTACGTAAAACACTTTGAATGGCCTTTGTGCATTTAATGTGCCGTAGTTTCATTACAAATACTATGTTATGTAAAAACTGGGTACATGTTTAAAACATAGGAAACAATTTATGTCAATTGCAACGGTTCTAAAATCGCAAACTTTCGTGTAGAATCCACACGAAGCTTTCAAACGGACTTTTATCTAAAATAACTCCAAATCTAAACTCCATTATGACATCACCTCATCTTTAATTACTGGAGTGGAGTCTGGACGTCTGCACACCAACATGTGTACATCATACATGTGAAGTGTTGACATTAGAGCAGGGAGGCGGTGCGTTCGTAATCTTCTGTGGGGCTCAGCATATAAGAGGGGCACTAAGCCCCGACTGGCCCTCACAGCAAGCCTAGCATAGAACTCCACTCATCTGCTAGACATACTCGGGCTGCGTCACACCCACTCGTCTGGCTGTCCTTCACCCAAGCATCCGGTGAGTAGACCCACCGCTTCACCTCCACCACCGCCGCATCAATGCTTTCATAGAGATACTGGGGATTTGATGTAGTGGAAAAAAGCATGAAAGACGGGCATGATTGACGTTTCTAATCTTGAGCTGCATGGAAGTTCATGGATGTTACTTCTCGAGCTGATCTGGCTTTGACTGAAAAGATGGAATTTTTTTTTAATTAAGATAATAATATATGGTTCTTCCACTGCATCACAGGAAAAGGAGATTTAGATCACAAGAGAACATCCTTGTTAAACAAAGGTCGAACAAACAGATTTGTTTTACAGTTTTAAATTTTAGTGTAAACTTCATGAACATGTGACAATAAGTCAAACCGAGACGTCTTGTGTTGAAGATGACACAAGATTTAGTCCAAACAAAGCAGATAGATTGTATGAAAACAACAGCTGAAGAATAAGGAATCAAATCTTTGACAAAAGTAGATCTCAGAGTGATGGATCCATCTGGTCCTATCTTCTTAAATAGTGCCATAAATCAGACTACTGTGCAAATATTATGTTGTGGTAGAAACAGAAATATGTTTTTCCATTTAACAAAAAAAAATCCCCAAATTCTCAAATCTAAAATGTCCAAAGAAAAGCAGCAATAAAAACGTTTTCTGAATAAAAGATTTGATTAAATTTGACCTGAAATTTAAAGTCATCTTTCGGGACTTGACAGTTTTCTCAGATACTCGGTGCTGCTGACAGGTTTTGGTCGGCACTAAAAAAACTAATCAATCATTGCTCGGCCCTGTGAGGATTTGCTGATGCTGCAGGATCAAGGATGCGACTTAGTTTAGATGTGCAGAATCGTAACTCTGGAGCTTTAAGGATATTTTAAGCGTGAATAAGAACCTGCAGCATCACCATCTTCAAACAGATTATTGTTCATTGGACGTGACAGAGTGGACAAACCAACCACTTCAAAAATACATCCAGGCACATGTCAACTCACCGCCAGGGGTGATTGATGAGAACTTGGCCTGAGATAGAAGGAGAAGAACTATACAGCTCCCTCTACAGGCACATGCAGTTCACCGCTTTGAGTGATTAGGCAGAAAGTTTGAAGTTAATAGCTTTTATCTTATTTCTGTTTTGGGAAGTGAAAATTACAAGTCAACACTTTCTGAGAAAATGGACAACGTCCTGCAGTCATCTGTCTCTGCCAGGTTTGAATTCAGCCTCCCGCCTCTTCACCATGTCGTAAGAAGGGGAACCCTCCACGCTGCGGCCTGCATGTCCTCGTGGACTTTCTTGGGACGGAGGTAGAGGACGACAGCACGAAGGACGATCACGTCCGTTTCCTCAGACAGAGCTGACGTGCAAACAGAAATACCACAAAAGTTATTAACTTCAAACTTTCTGCATAATCGCTCTCAAAAAGCTGAACTGCGCATGTGTGTGTAACAAGAGCTGATTAACTCATCTCCCTCCATCTCAGGCCGCAGACTTATCAATCACCTTTCAGTAATATTTTGATATGAAGCTACTCTGAACTCTAAATGTACAACATGTTTTGCTTAAATGAAGTTTGTCAGGCTATGACAGCTAAATTATGCACAATCCTACTGTTACTGACCCACTATGACCACATTAATGGTTGAGACCTGTTCAGGACTGTCATTGTCTCCGGGACACAGTGAGCGGATTGATCATTTAGACCCTCAGTGCGTGTTCAGCATATCTGCTGTGTTGTCCTTGCTCTAACGAGATTACATGTGGAAGGCCGGCTTGAAACGGGGAGGGGGGGCTGCTTATTAACTTGAGCCAGGGATTATGGGAAAATTGGGTCATCCTCAAAGAACAGGCTGCAAGGTAGTCCATCTCAGACGTTCAATCACGAGGAAATATGAGTGTAAATCCTGCCTGGTGCTTGTCAGATCAGTAAGAGGATTTAGGCCTGTAATGTCAGACAGAGGTGAGAGAGGCTGCAGGCTAACGGCTTCATGAAATTCATGGTTAAACAGAACATCTTAGATAATAACACCCTGCTGCAAAAAGGGGCCTGCAGAGACTGAACAGGTGAAAGTGGCTCATCCCCTCCGAGTTTTTGATTCATACCTTGGTTCGGATGAATTATCTGATTTTTTTGTCTCTCTTTTTCATAAATAAAAAAGGTCTCATCACAACGACTTCAGAGAGGTGTCTCTAAAGCCAACAGCCTGCACAAAGCTACCATAACTGCTCAAAATGAACCTTGAGCCCAAAGCTGAGATCAAGTCGGCCACGCGTGTCAGCGGAGGCCCGGCCACCCCCCGCAAGGGACCCCCCAAGTTCAAGCAGAGGCAGACCCGTCAGTTCAAGAGCAAGCCTCCAAAGAAGGGGATCCAGGGGTAGGCCTTGAATGATGCACGTTTTTCCTTAAGAAAGTTAGAAATTATGGCAAGTGATGGTTTGTCATTTCTTTTTCTTTGCAGCTTTGGTGATGACATCCCTGGAATGGAGGGCTTAGGCACAGGTGAGTTCAAGTTAGGTTTTAAAATGCATTTCATGCCAGCATCTATGATCTGCAAAGGCCCGAACAACCTGACTTCATGTCTTTTTGTTGCAGACATCACCGTCATTTGCCCCTGGGAGGCCTTCAATCACCTGGAGCTGCATGAGCTGGCCCAGTACGGCATCATCTGAGCCTTCCTGCATCTACCTGCAATCCATCTGAGGATTACAGGCCACATCCATGCACTTCAAACCATCTGCCTCAGGCTCCATCTGCTAGCTTTAAATGGAACTATTCCAAACAAACTACCACAATGACCTGTAACACACACAAAAAATGGAAAAAGACAAAAAAATCTACCAAAAAAAAATAACTTTCTGTCCTATCTCGCTGGATTCTTATCCTGATTCTGCAGCACACACACAACATCTGCGCACGTTTAGGATCTTTTGATCTGAGTCTCACATCTTCACTAGATCTGCACTGTACTCTAAGCATCACTTTCCATTTTCCTGCTGTCCTCCCTCTTCCTCCTTCACTCTTCTTTTCTATTCTTCTCACGGACAAAACCTGAAACTTACACAAGTGAGGAAGCCTCAGATTGAGTTTAAGTGATCAACCCGTGAAGTGGGTGGGTTCCTGCTTCATGTGCTCCGGCGCCTCTTTCGCCATCTCAGAGGCTTTTCCATCAGTGCCGAACATATGAAATGAAATACCTGAATTCTGTAGAGACCGGACACCAGCTTACCATTGCTGAGCGTAACCTTATGGTGGGAATACATTAACCGGGCAATGTCCCACTCTCCACCCTGTTTTGACAGACCTTTAACTGCACCTAAATTTTCAACAGTCATATTAGAGGGAGTCTGATGCATGTGGAGAAATGTTGTCAGGAAAAAAATCTTTTTAAGCAACTCAGCAGAGAATAAACGTCCAGGAAAGCAGAATTCTTTCCTTGCAACATACCAGTGTGTGATTTTGCAGAGCAGTAGTGTGCGTTGATCACCATTTACCCACATTAACAACTCGTCTCAGCTGAAGAGGTACCCAGCATCTCTGCTAACATTCATATCTTCTTATTTGTATAATATTAATGTATATGGAAATATGTATTGTATGTTTGCATGTTTATTTCTCATACTTTCACACGACCTGTGTGTTTATATTTGTGTTTTTAAACTCGGTATTTTAGCATTCTTTTGTTGTTATCTTGTAGATTAGGACATTTTACATCTTTCCTCGTTGTCCTTCATGTTTCATCCGTCACTCAGAGTTGCATTAATTTGTTTCTGATATCATCATCGTTTCCTCTCCATTGTCCTCTTCATCAACATTAATCAGTCATCCTGTTCATGTTTAGGCAGTAATGCTCTCCTTAACTTGTACCAATATGTTGCACACATAAGATCAATGCACGCACACCTTTAGTTGCATTTAGCTCGTGAAGCGATTTCTGTTATTGTGAAGATCTAATCAAGAAGATAATAACAAAGATGATATAAAGCTGATGATGGAAGAGCTGCTGGATTATTCTTCAAATTCTGTTTACAATGATTGTGCCGTGGTAGTGGGGGATGGCAGAGGGATGGGTGGGATGGGTGTTTTAGTTCACGTACAGATCTGAAGAGATGTGTAATGGAGCTTTGACATCTATACAGGATGAGGGAAAAAATAAAACATAAAAAGAGGAAAATACAAATGATTCATTCATTCTCAACAAAGTTTCTCACTTAACTATGAG
>JAQQZW010000014.1:1624063-1634192 GCA_029814745.1 Zanclus cornutus | reverse complement strand
CGAGTAAAAACGGTCAAGAATGAACTGTTAACCTCAGCGTTTGAACTTTTCTTTAACAATAAAATCTTACTGTTATTATTTATTATTATTATTATTGTTATGGCTCGAGGCGTGACAGCGTCAGTCTGTGAGTCCGTTCATCACTTCGGTCCAGACATCCAACTTTTGGATGGATATCCATGAAATTTGCTTCACGTTCTTCGCAGGATTATTCGCACCAACATTTGTGATCATCTTTCTTTTTATCGAGCAGCATCATCAGACGAAAATTTCAATGAGTTCAATATTTATTTTACTTTATGACCAAAAAGGCTACAAGCAAAACTGATGACATTCCCACTGGCCTCAGCTTTGTGTGTTTTTGCTCATTAGCAAGTGTTAGCATGCTAACATGCTAAACTAAGATGGTGAACATTATACCTGTTAAACATAAGCAAGTTAACATTGTCATGACGGGCGTGTTAGTATGCTGGTGCTAGCATTTAGCTGAACCCATGGCTGTGCTTACGTAGGCTAAAGCCTCACAGAGCAGCTAGCATGGCTGGAGGCTGGAATTGTTGTTTGTTTGTAGTTTAAAGTCTAAACAAAATCGTTTCAGTTTTATGAAACACGTCATTTTACTCCAGATGTTTCTCTGCTACCTTCAACACAATTACAGTGATAGAAAAAACTGTCATTGTGTCTTGAGGCTCTTTTAGAGGTCATGCACACACAATAATAGTGATGAATGATCATGATCCCTCTGAAGTCGGCCTGGATTGAAGAGATGGATAGTTCACAGTGTTCACGGTTGGAAAGGAAGACGTGAGGATGGATGAACAGAAGGATGGAGGGTTGGATGGACTAATGGTTGAGCTTTGACCCATTAAAAACATGTGTTCAAAGACTGATCACAGCCCTCCTCTGCTGTGGTCAGTGACGGTGTGTGTTCTGCTGGAATAATCTCCTCAGAGGTCTGCAGTCTTTATCTTAGGCTGAGTCTGACCTTTGACCTCGTCTCTGGAGAGCGGAGCAGGTCTTCTCTCCTCTGTTCTCAGCTACAGGCTTGTATCTACAGTAACTAATAACCGCTGCAGTCTCAAGAACAGAGAGATTCAGAATGATGCACAGCTTGATAAAAACTCTGCAAAAGCAACATTGGCCATATTCACATGTTTTCACCTACATTACAGGAAAGCAGTGCAGCTGCTGAGCTCAGATCAGATGGTTAACAGTGTTTTCTTTCAGTTTCTGTGCTGCTGGTGTGACCAGTATATGAATGATTGTGTGACTGCACGCAGACTGACGTCTGCAGTGGGAGTTCACACAGTGGGAGCCATGATTTTAAAAATATTGAAGAAAAAATGTGGTTTTTCTTTTTTAACTTTCTGTTCGGTTGTGTTTTTGGAAATGGTATCATAATACATGGTTAGTAACAGTTAATGATTTGATAGTGCTTTATATATTACTTATCAGGCGTAAATAAGAAGAACTTTTGAGCAGGTTGTGTAAAATCCTTTTCCTTCTGGTACCAAAATCCATTTATTGACAACTAATTAACGTACAACTGCAGACATGATGGATTACTGTACAACAAAAGGGAGGAACAGTAGAACAAACTGCAGTGACAACACTGAAATATCATCATCATGTAAAGTTGTTGTTGATTGTTAGAATTATTTACAAATCCAACAGATGTAAATCATTAATTTAGAATTTTGTTTTTGTCTCTCTAATAAATATTAGTCTATCATTCTCTCTCTTTTAGCTTCGTCTTTCTGTCCACCAGCTCCTCGACTGAATGTCTGTCTCTTTAGCTGCTTAATGCTCCTCTCTGTTCACCAGCGAGTCTCAAACTGTGTCTGCTGTCCGCTGCTGAGCAGGTACGCTGAGTTTGTACGGTTTTTTCTCTGAAACAGCTGCTGAGGGAGAAACGATGCTACGAGGGCCTTTAGAGTAAACCAAAACTGTAGAAAACTGAAACAAGGAGATAAAAAAGGGCTGAAATGAGCTGTAAGCTGAGGAGAACTTTAAAAACAAATAACTCTGAAATTCCCAGAAACACAAACAAGGAAATGACCTCAGTGTCCTCGATGGAAGTTCCAGCCCCGAACACGAGGCTCAATTCTTATCTGGACCAGTGAGCAGCATATTGTGTTATCAGCTGTTATCACCAGACTGGGGACTCTTCAGACCACAGTACAACACACACACACACACACACACACACACACACACACACACACACACACACAGTCCTGCAGGCTCTTGAGCAGTCTGTCAGAGTGATGTGTGACAAAGGAACTTTGCATTTAAAATATCCGTCAAGTGCTCCATATGGATTGATTGACATACTGCACTCCGCCCGGCCCACACACAGCTACACCTCACATGACCATGTACACACACACTAATTGATGTATGCTGACAAACAGACACGCACACACATTGACACAAAGTACACAAACATGTTTTAAAAGCCTTTCTCCTGCAGCAGCAGCAGTGGATAGTACCCCGAGAGGCGTTTCTAAAACACACACACACACACACACACACACACACACACACACACACACACACACACTTGCACACTTTCATCCCAAACAGGTAATAGCGTCATTTTTCACAGTGGAGCCGGCGTCCCCGGCCTGCACGACCCTCATTAATCTCCCTAATGGAGAAGTAAGTGATGGAAATACAGGCTTTAATCACGTTTCCTCTGCTTCTCGTTCAGGGCTGAAGGCTTTCAGCTCAACACGCGGAGCCTCTTTTGTTCATCTGTTCTGCCGGAGCTCTTAATAGATTTTTCCAAAGTTTCTCGATTGACATGTCTGTTGATTTACAGAAAAGTGCAGGAAATGTCCGAGTTTATGTGTGTAAGAATAGCTCTATTACGTTACCTAGCAATACGGCCAGAAGTCACAGGTTTGATCCCCAGCAGCCACAGTTGTGTCGAACATGTTAAAAGTTCCTAATTCAGAAACTTGTTGTGGTTGTTGGTCTGCTAATTTAAGCTGTTTCTCTTGTTTTCTCTATCAAACAGACGTTTTATTCAGTAGAAATACGCTTTTCATGTTACAGTGTAATCTTGCAGGAATGTGTGCCTGCACTTATTTGATTGGCTACAGCAGCGTGATGCTCGATGTCGTTTTGTTTCCGACAAGTTGGGTCTAAAAGTGCCTGCCCTTTTCCAGACTGTGTCCGAGGACGACTTCCTGGATGGGTCCGTGTAACAAACCATCGCGTCAGGTTCCTTCAGTCCTGCAGGATGAAGAATGTGTCACATCTGAGGTTTTGTCTTTTTTCAGCTGTCCAAAATGCACATAGCTCATCCTGTCTTCATATTTTACTCTTCTGTCTTTCTTCTTCTATGATGATTTGTTAATGTGTTAGATTTAGCTGCTGTTCCTCCATTAAAACATGTCTGTTGGTGTCCTCTTCTTCTGCTGGAGCAGTAAATTTCCTTCCGGATAAATCAAACCTGTTGCCTGAAGAAGTTTCATTAGCAGCTTATGAAGGATTTATAACACGCTGGAATCAAAGATTAATTCTTTAAACCCTAAATTTCATTCATGTTCTCCCTGTAATCCTACCTTTTATTTATGCATCCAGCCCTCTGTCTGGGACTATTGCCTGCAGTGAACTTCTTCATTGGTTTATATCAGCTGCTCATTTTGTGTTTTGTCCACATAAAGATGAATATCCATGACTTTAGTTTGACCCAAAGGTCCAGTCTGAGGTGAAATAACTGATTAGCGAGTTAATTGTCTTCTCCCTGTAGTTTGTGGTGCTGCAGCAGTGGTCGGTCCGTCCTCTTTTCTGTAATAAATGAACTATTAAGAGTGCTGAAGAGAGTGGAAAGAGCCTTTTGTCTCCCACTGGCCTTATGTTGCCTTTTTCGGCTGAGTTGACACGATCCCGCGTCACACTCTGCATCCTGATGAGCTCTGGCTGCTGAAATTGAACCCGCTGCATTTTACTTTTGACACGGCAACTTACATCGTCATGGAGATTAGATTGCTTGACCACCAGCACAACAAGTCCCTTTTACCTGAACTGTAGCTCCAAAACCCCCATTTAGCACAGAGATGGTATCGAAGCCCCGTGCAAACATTACCTGGCAGTTGAATGCTAAAATAATCAGCATCTTATCTCACCTTTTCACTGAGGTAACCAGGAAGTGATGGCGCTTCAGTTCTATGTTTCTGTTTCTGTACACATTTGCTATTGAGGATGTGAAATCAGGGATGCTGCAAAAACTCTTCCACAAATTCTGAGCGTGACTTTGGACTGTAATGTAGCTCCATTTTCATCTGTGAACACACACAAAACTCAAAGACTCATGTTTTCTCTGTCCTTCTTCCTCCTCATCATCGCTTTCATGTCACACACTCGCGCTCTCATACACACACGCTCATACTCGGGGGAACACAGCCACTCAGATGGTGTGGAGTTGTACCAAAGCAGCCGTTTTGGCTCTGCATGGGGAATCAATGGCCCATTCTGTCTGTGGCCATATTGTGTTTGTGAGCTAATCAGCCATCCAGGCCCCATAATGGAGGCAGGCAGAGTACACACATATACAAACAGGTTGCACACACAAGTTGTACATCTATCTTTGTAAGGACCTTGTGGCTCAGGAGGCAGATTGAGTCGTCCACTTATTGGAAGGTTGGCGGCCTGATCGCCTCCAGCCTGCATGTTGAAGTGTCCTTGGGAAGGAACTGAGCTCCAAATTGCTCCTGATGGCTCTTCCATTGGTGTGTGAATGTGTGTGTGTGTGTGTGTGTGTGTGTGTGTGTGTGTGTGTTCCTCATGACGTTCTTTGCACTTAGCTCTGCAGAAGCCCCTGCCATTGGTGTATGAAAGTGTGTGTGTGTGTGAGCTTTGAGTGGTCAAAAACATTGGAAAAACATTTTATAAAAGCAGTTCCTTTACCATTCTCCTCATTAACATAATGCATTCCCTGACCTCTTACCATAACCTTCACTATGACAACGAAGTGCCGTACCGTAGCCCCTTAACCTACTCCTAAACCTTAACCCTCAAACAGCTCTTTTAAGTTGTGAGAATCAGCCAAGACGTCCTCACTTTCCATAAATGTCCTCACTCTGTGCAAATCATGTTGCGGTCCTCACTATGTGATGAGTATGTGTACGTACACGCACACTCACAGGACCGAGGGGGGGCCTACCTCAGTGTTAAAGCAGGGAAAGGTGGAGAATAAAGGCGTCAGCAGACTTGTAAGAAAGGCCGAGCTGCTGAATTAAGCCAGTCAAACATGGTGTAGCGTACAAATTACACACAGTCCTTGCATTTGCATCACAGATCTCCTAGCAACCGCGTCCAGCACAGTAATGGAGGCTCCCTGGAGGATGGTTGTGTTCAAATGGAGCTTTATCTCTGTTTTTGAAGCCTCACATTCGCACTGTTCTGAACCGTCCGATTTCACGAGAGATCTCTGAGGCGTGAAACACGAGCAGACTGAGAGACAAAGATGACGGGTTAAAATAAAACAGTGCAACAAGCTTATCTTCTGGTAGCCTCTGTACATCCTTTGATGTCTTTGTCCTCTCAGTGACTGATGGTGGAGCAGCACGCATTTCAGTGTCCTACTTAATTCAACAGGTGTGTGTTTGTATGCTTATCACACAGTGAGATAGACACACAGAGACAGGCAGTGTGTTAGTGTGTGTGTCATGGCTTGAATCCTGCCTCAGGCATCTGAAAATGCAAACAGGTCTCAGCATAAATATGCAGTCTCACACACACACACGCACACACACATCTGTGCACTCTATGCTTGTGAGGACACTGATTCCCTTAAAGAATTACCTAAACATAACTTTAACCTGAACCTGATTCGTATCTTTACTGTAAAACCCATTAAAACCCTCAAACCGTCCTCTGTGAGGGCCACATAGAGGCGTCCTAGTTTTCCAAGCATGCTGGCACTTTACAGAAATGTCCTAACTTCCTTAGTATGTCAGTACGTTTGATAAATGTCCTCATTTTACAATCAGTGCCTTTACTTTCTGTAAGTGTATTAGTGTCCTGTTTATGTCTTCATTTCACAAAAATGCCCTAATTTCCAACATGTCCTCCAAAATGTCTCCTTGTTCTGATAGGTCCATACTTTTATTGATGTCCTCATTTTCCAGATATGTCTCCACGATCCAAATTCACCACTTGAAATACATCTCCTCTTTTCAGAAAATGTCCACATTTAAAAAACAACCCTGATTTAACAAAGATTTTCCATCTTTATGAAGTTATCTTTCTTTTCAACATGTCCTCACTTCACAAACATGTCTTACTTTTTAAAAATCTCCCATCTCATGTCTAAAAAATTGGTCCTTGCAAAGATAGAAGTGACTAGTAGCTCAAACAAAAACCACCTCATATTTCCAGAGCTACGAAGGACGGGTGGTGAGTGTTAAACACTGCGTGTCCGCCATGGACTTTGTCCCACGAGTCCTTGGGAGCAAATGGCTCTTCAGTGGAAATGTCCAAGGTCCAGTGGTGGAAAACACACGTACACTTAAAAACCCATCAGTGCGCTTTCGAGGCCACTAAAGGAGGACATTCTGTACTTCGGTTGCCCCTGAGAATATCCGCATTTGATCATACATGCACAGAGTTACGTGTTGTGTGTTATATGAACATACAGACCTCCATATTACTGGGTGTTCTCCCCTCCTCTGTCACTTTTAAATTTTATATTAAAATGAATAAATAAAAATAGATATCATTACTTGACTTTTGAAATTAGGATTTTGAGATAATTTCACTTAAGACCTCAGAGAGAAATAAATGATCTTTCCTCAACATCATTTATTTTACAGCTGTGGTTACCAATGGTCCCTCTTACCCTTCCTAATCCAAGGTTTACAGTTTGAGTGAGAGGCCAACATCTCCTCAATAGTCTCTGATTTGTCCAGGTGTCACATTCAGATTTCGGTAAAAGCAACAGATAAACTAATCCGGGTTTCCTCGGTTGTGAAGGTGAACTCGCAGCCGGAAGCTTGAGCAGCACTTTGTGAACTTGGATTTACCGGCGATGAAGTGTAAGTTTGATATTTTTCCCAAAAAGACATGAAAATTTAACACAAACTAAAACTAAGACGGCAAAGACAGTGTCCTTGTTACTCGTTTTTGGTGGCTAAAATCTAAAATATTTCAGTTAATGTTCACCTGTCGTATGTTAAGTCTCTGTCTGTCTGCTTTACTGTCAGTAAAGCTGTGTCAAGTGTGGTTTTTAGTGGAAGTAGTAGATTAGTAGCAGAGGGTTCAGTAATTTCCTCAAACAGCTGCTCGTGGTCTATTGTCAGCTGCGGATTAATCCACATTTGGTGCTCAGTCAGTATCTGTGGCAGCAGGACGGAGTGTGTGTGTGTGTGTGTGTGTGTGTGTGTGTGTGTGTGGGGGACTGAGTCAGAATAAACTTCAGTGTGTGTGTGTGTGTGTTCATGGTAATGAAGGAACGTGTCAGCCAGAGTAACAGTGTGGCTCACTTGTGTGTTTTTAATAGTTTTTGGACGACAATGGAGCTCTGTGGCACCGAGGAAGATATTTCAGGCACACACACAATAAGGATAACAAATGGGGATAACTGAGTGTTTCTACATGTGGAATTGCCACTTTTACTAAAGTAAAAGATCTGAAAACTACCACTGCTGTCTCAGCACTTATTTATTTTCACTCCATCTCTTTGATTCTCCTCCACTTCTGCCTCTCAGTCTCTTCCTTCCTCTTATCCTTGAACACATATTTTTAAAAAGATCAAAAGTTGTTTTTCTCATCCAGCACATGAATTCCACCCACCTGGTTCCCTCCCCATCCTCTTCTTTCCCAGCGTTGTTCCATCTGCATATTATAATTGAGGTTGAAAGCTTTCTCAGTCTGTATAAGTCTGTATGTATTTGCTCTGCTGTGGAAACCCTCCTCTCGTGGTCATTATGCACCACACTCCTTCACTCTGTATGCAAACTAGATGACAGCCGGACCTCGGACTCCCGCTGGCCAATTGGAGCCAAGTTTGGACGGCGCTGCCGGGCTTCACTGAGGCTTCTGGAGGCAGATCAATAACTACAACGATCCCTGCGATGTCTGTGTGAGATGTTCGGTAATGACCCTCGCTGCCGCCGCTTCTATCTGTCTCGCACCACGCTGCCGCCGCCTCGCTCCTATGAATAAATCGAGCCTGATGAATGCCAAAGTGGCTTTAAGGTTGTGATTGGACTCAGAGGAGCTGGTCTGCCGCTTGATGAATGTTTTGGATTCAAGAGGAGCTGCTTTGAGTCTCACTTGTCCATTTTAATGAAGCAACAAGTTACTTTACTTTCTTCCCTGTTTTGTACTGTGGGAAGTTACCAAAATGGATGATAGAGCTACAGTTATTAGTGGATTTATAGATTATTTAACCACAAAAATTAATTGCCATCTATTTTGATAATCGATTAATTGTTTCAGTCATTTTTCAAGCTAAAATTTCGTCTTAAATTTGAGGATAATCTGCTATATTTTTTAACAATGTTTGACATTTTGTAGACTATTAAGGCATTACACATCATGATTTGTTCCATGCTGGTATGAAATTACTGAGTGTAGCTTTAACAATGAGATTAATATTCAATATCTATAAACTGTTATAAAAATAATGTCCAAAACTTTTCTGACAAAACAACCCACACAGACACACCTCAGGAACCTTGAAGAGTCATGTCAAAGTCACAAAGAGAGACCTGCTTCAGCTGATGGGCGCTGTGTGAGAGAGAGAATCTGTAAAATCTGATTTATTAATAAAAAAACATTTACACAGCCCTTTAAGGGAAATAGAATAAAAAGAATAAAATAAAATGTTAACAACAAAACCAGATGGAGACAGGATATGAAATCAGCAAAGGAAAGACAAGTATAAAATGATGTTTTTAAAATCTGTTAGTCAAGATAAAGAGCTGCACTACATGGCCAAAAATCTGTGGACACCAGAACTTGAGTGACGTGGTCACAGTTCCCTCTGCTGGTTCCAGACTCTCAGCCAGATGTTGAGGCTGCTTCAAGGATTTGTTCCCCTTCAGCCAAAGGGAGCAACAGTGATGTCTTACACTGATGATGGTGATCAGGTCCTACGCACAGACATCTCACTCACCAGATTACATGTTGGCATTATACGTTTCTTCAAACCACAGATTCATACAATGGAAACATTTATTCTGGTGACTGGGCTGCAATTTTATGTTGTGACAATTTGGTTCTGGCCCCGTTAGATTGAGGCACAAAATCCACTGGGTAATGGTGAGGAAGAGGTAATGATGTGGCAGCAAGAAGTGTGTAGAAGACAAATGTTCCTGCTCGTCACCTTCTTTAACAGCTCTACACAAAGTCACAGGAGTGGAAATGTCCTTCAGTCCAAACAGCTCTTTTCACAGTAATTAACCATGCACCTCGTGTCAGGCAGACACCCTCTCAGGTTAACAATCACAGCCATTTGACTCTTTAAGTGCTCATTTGTCACTCAAGCCACAGAGCATCACAAATTAACCAGGTGACAGAGGTGACCTGGAAGGAAGGTGTGAAGGTCTGAAGGGCAGAGAGGTGTTAGGTTTGCGTTATCGTTCTTCTTTTCTACAAAGACTTTCAGTCATTTTCTTTTGGACTCATTTAAAATGTTGGCTTTACTTCCAAATGTGACAATTAGATATGTTTATTTGAGGGGAAGAAACAAGCCCCAGAATGCCTTGCAACATCCTTCACTGTGCTGTTTACATGAAAGTGGAGCGAGTAATGGTGACGCTGTTGGGAGTTTTTCCAGCAGGGACACAGATTGGAGAGTGATGCCATAGAGCCAGTTGGTGCCCAGTTACTGAAACATTTTCTGTCATCAGACTCTACTGGAGCTGCTGGAAATATCTGGATAAGATGCCATTTACTCCATATTTGCTCTCTTATTCCCAGAAATACACAAACTGGTAAATAAAACCAAGAATAGATCATCAGGATGGGTCTTAGATCCAAAATTAATCAGTTTTACTGTTTTCTTTCTGTTTCTGACTGAAGGAAAACACAAAGATTCAACCTGCAACCTGTTTGTTTTTAACCTCCCCCCAAAGGAAAGAACACTTTGTGGCTTTTTACCCTTCAGAATTTC
>JAQQZW010000014.1:1486435-1498007 GCA_029814745.1 Zanclus cornutus | reverse complement strand
TGTGGTGAAAGTTCTTTAAAATATTCAGAGTGAAGGTTTAAGTACATTTAGTGCCACACTGTGCACATGTGCAGGGAATGGACAAATTAATAGGAACTCTTGTACAATACGATGCAATCTATTACATTATATATCTGCAAGAAATGATACTGCTGGTGATTTTTGAGGCTGTAGCTTGTGTTGGCATTGGACAATTTCATATTATGATACTAGTGGCCACCACTTATTTACAGAGTCTTTTATTTTTCATACTTTTATTTTAATTTTTTCATGTGAGCATATAACAGCTGAGGTCTGGGCATTACCATAAAATAGGTAAAAACAAAAACAGAAAAAAAACAGAAAAAAGAAAAACACAAGCGGTTAAAAAAAGTTTGGGAGATTATAATAATCCCAGCTCTCCCAACATTTATCTCCCTTCTCTTTGTAGTCTAAGGGAGAAGGCCTGTCATGCTGACAGATTCCCACTTAGTGGGAATATACAGTTTAAATTCAAGATGTCCTGTGTGGATTCTAGGATCAATACTGGGGCCATTCAGGGCATATTTCAATAGATCAATATCAGCTAAAATCTCTACACTGAACTTGAATGCTTTTTCCATCTCAGCCTGCTAGTAAACACAAAACAAATGTTTGGTTGCAGTAGTGAGTAAATGTAAACACAGGCTGGTGAAATGCATGAATTTGCTGAACTTCCTATTATAATAGATCAGTATCAGATCAGTAAACATTCAGCAGTATCATTTTTAGCCTGCGCTGACCTTCACCTTAACAAGTTAAAAAGACAAACATCATGGTTACAAACAGCATGTCTGGAAATCAATATTTTACTATTTTCATTTACACCTACTATAATTAAATAACCTGAGGTTACAGAAACATCAGTGAAACTTAAAAGCTGGATTTCACTTTTTTAGAAAACGATGAGCTAACAGAAGAGACGAAGGCAGCCACAGTAAATCTGTCTCATGTACACTGACAGTGAGATTATTAGCTTCACTCCAGTCACAGTTAAACTGTGTTTTACACTTTCACAACAGACCTTGAGAGGTTATCTTTATAGACCTTGTTTATGTGTGTACCCGCTGTGGTTAAATCTATATGTTTGATATACAGCTTGCCATGTGAAGAACCTGCGCTCTAAGGCAGCTGTCTTCTGCTTTATTTTCAATTGCACCCTGACTTTCCTTAAATCTAATCTGCCTGCAGCTCTGAATAACAAACTGAGCAGCTGAGCAGCAGCTCTGCTGTACGAGCCGAGCCTCCGGTCACAACCGCAACATCTATTCTTTTGCTCTGCTCCACACTTTTATTGCTCCTTTAGATCATGAAATAATCCAGGAAAAAACATCCAAATTGACCTCTTCAGCTCTGTCAAGGCCTCCAGCACCTTCATCTTCACTTTTTTAGTTTAACATTGATCAAACCCAAAGAACTTCATTAAATATAAATTAGGGGTCAACTGATATCGTTACGATTTAATGTCAAAAAATAGATAAACACAAGCTCGAACACAAAAACGTGTAGTTATCACACACTCATTCCTCATTTATAAATCATTACTGTTATATAATAACATGTGGTGGCAACGAACCTGTAAATCAAAACTTGGCTACTTCAGTGTTGCTGCTGAACCCTCCCAAAATATCCCAAACAAGTAAACAAATACAAAAGAGTTTGAACCTCGAGAGAAGGAACAGATGAGGCGGCACAAAGTGAACAGAGGTGACCGTTCAGCTGCTCATCATTTATGCAGCCCACGTATGGACAGTAAACCAGAATGTTTCACTCCTCATGACTGAGGTTACTGATCCAACCCGTCAGGTGCTGTGTGGACTGTACGCAGGTGTTGCTCACTGTTTTTTTCTTACACATCCTTGGAGAGAAGTTGTTGCTGAGGTAACAACCAGTTACCAAAAGCAATTTTTTTGATTAGTTAAAGTCAAATCTTTATTTTGAAACACAGATTTATGTTGAAAGTAATTGAAAAAAAATCTTTCAATCTCTGTTGAATTTCATCAGCTCGAGTCACGAGCATCAGCAAAGTTTTACTGTAATATTTTTAAAAAATCTAACTGCAGTTTTATCTCTTTCCTTACTTGATTTTCCACCTTCTATGGTCAAAATTCCCTCCCTCTGAATCCTTTGAGACTCACTGAGAAATTTCAAAACTCTAATTGTAAAGACACAGAGAGCCCATAATCACAAATAAACCTGCCTCATTGCTATAAAACAGCTCTGTGTTCAGGGTTTTGTTGGAAACCAACCAAAGCTTTATGGTCGTTTTGGGGCCGGTTCTATCCCGCTGGGTCTCGTCTGAAGCGCTGGCAGTAAAAACCCCTGGGCTCACGCCCAGATAATGTTGAATATTTGATGTTTTATGCTCTTACCTTGTTTTCTCACCCCAGTCTCTTCACCACTAGTGGTTCCTGGCAGTGGTTGCCACAGATGATGTCTTTGTTGACCATGACTGAATTTAAAAAGGCACCAAATTACTCCTCCAGGGACACAGAGGAGGACACACTGCTCTAAAGCTCCCTGTTTACGCTGAATTTGTTCATTTTTAAAGAGAAGGTGTTTATCAGTGTATACTGATTGGTTCGGCAGTGAACTCCTGCTATTTTAGAAGATCTAATTCTACGTTTAAACCATGAATGCTCATCGGCTGTGTAAGTGTTGGAGTTTATGACCCTGAACCTTTTGAAGTTAAGACATTCAACAGTTTCCTACTTGAGAATAAAGCAAGGAGGAGACCAGTGTGAGCATCAGTACAGTCCAGAATGTGACAACTCCTCTGCAAGATACCATTCCCCACTGCACAAACACATCACAACAGCATATCTTACCCTGACATCAACTAAACCTCAGATCCTCAACCCTCAAAACCCTTTGAAGGAGTAATTCCACAAAAATCTCTAAACATGTCCTCACTTTTCAAAACAAGGTTATCCTCCAATCATGTCCTCACTGTGGAGATCTGAAATTCATATTCAAAGAATGAAGTACAACAGCAGAGAAACACGGGATCATCTTTGCGGTGTTTTTAATGGAACTAGAGTTTTGTTGGCGTCAGAGTCCTTCTGCAGTATTTTGTGGTCCTCTGTTGTCCTGTGTGGAGCTCAAAGTTTTTCATGATACCTTCTTTGTCTTTGGGACAGTGCTTTACATTTTGCAGTACTTTCTAGCAGTATGTGCTATACTCAAGCATGTTGCTGTATTTTTTGTTATGGGTATTAAAGGTGTATATTAATTGCAGTATTTTGTGGTGCGTTCTAATGTTTTTCAATAGCTGATGGCGTTTTATATTTCGTGGCTCTGAGGCAGGTCGAGGCAGTGGAGCTGCTGTTTGTGAGTAGTTTCAGTGGAGGTCTATGTGTTTTGGTCCAGTTCTCTTACTGCACTGCTAGCTGCTGGATCACAGGTGTTTGGGAGATTTGGGAACAACATCCAGCCTTCAGATCCAAGCGTCAGGCAGCAGAAGACAAATATCTGTCAAAGCAGCTGCTATAATGGCCGGCCATCCGTCACAAGCATGTGGACCTGATGGTTCTCACCGGCCATGTTTGCTTTGAAAACCTTCTCTGTGCCTGTGTTTGAGTCGTCATGAACTCCAGGATGCTTTTCTTGTATTTTCTTTCTTTGCAACGTATTTCATATTGCACATATTGATCAGGTTAGTAAAGTTAGGAAATTTAATTATCAAGTTTAATTATCACAAAAGTTACATGTCTTTTTGACAATTGGATACAACTGCAAAAAGCAACAAACTTCATTCTGAATTTTAGTTTAAAAGCTTCCAAATATTCCAATACTTTAGATTGAAGTAAATTTATGTAAAGTAACGTAGATCCTCTTCAGACCCACTTGGGTTTGAACGTTTAACTTGCTTTAGGTTAAATAAACTTCAGTGTAAACTGAAGAATTCATGACAACATCGGTGTTAAAGCAGCACCGGCCATAATCTGTCGAGCGCTGTATGAACTCACTGCTCACACAAACCGAACATTTCCTATTGCTGCAGCTTCACATTAAAAGCACTGAACTGCCGTAACAGGAGTTGACTTTTTATTATAAAGTAGTCACAGGAAATGCAGTGTGTCACTGAGCTTTGTACTTACTGCTACTGTTCATCAAAAATGCGTCTACAAAACAAGACAATGGTCATATTCAGCATTTTTTGACAGCAGGTTATTTTGAAATATTGCAGGAAGTAATGGGACAAAAAGAAGCAGCCACAGTGAGATGTTACAGGTTCCCTAACAGCACTGAGCTTAAATCCAAAATACTGCCTGATAGGCACTGTTGCTTTTTGCTTTGACACAAAGTCGTCTGCCATCGTCTTGTCGGTCAACTCTCCTCACTCTTGTCATGTGACGAGGCAAATCTGACTTCTGCTACTCTGTGCTGTGGTGGGCAAGTTATGTAACCAGTGTATCCCAGCACACAATGTAACACCAGTAACACACCACCACAGCAAGCCTACTTCAATGACATCACCGAGGTACAGATGTGACGATGTCATACAGAGTAAAGGAGTTTTACCTCGTACATTTCAAACTGTAGTACCTGGGAAGGATTTGAGAGGAAAAAGTGTTTGAAGTGCCCAAATGTCTGAAACATTTTAACACAATGAGACAAAATAAGACAAAGCAGAAACCTGGTGACTCATTTTCACAGCAAAGGCTGGTATTAAAAAAGCGTTGGATTCAGCTCATTACAGAGGTGTTACTCCCACACAGCGATGAAAATACCTGACTGTTCAAACTCTGCAAGTGAGCCCGAGAGAGCCGTTCACATCTGAGAAGAAAAATATTTAAGTGTCTGCCTTTTTACGATGCCATCAATGGAAGAATATCACAGAGGGGTGATATGAAGATACCTTTGACAGAGTGTTACACAGTGTCATTACTCTTCAAATACTGGTGACTGAGGCGGATATTCTCTAATGAAGCTCTACTGTCAGCTCCTATCTTGTAACGAGTGTGGAAAAAGAAACGGGCCTGGAAACTTCACTTTTATTCTCCAGGCATTTCTCACTTTGGAACGCAGGTCTTCAAGCTGTTCAGCAGTAATTTTGGACACTCCAGGGACCCTTAGTCGTGAAGTATGAATACTTATTTCTGTAGTACAGGGTCAAACTTTTGACGAAGTAAATCTGCCTTTTTGCAGCTGAGACAAAAATATTTTTGTCGAACAGAGCGGGTGATATTTTGTAAAATCCCTGGATGAGTTCCGCTACGTTAGCAGGAAACTGAGAGAAATGTGACTTCCACAGTGAGGCTGGCTGCCTGCCACCACAGCCCAGCACACTGTGTGGGCCTGGACAACCTGTTTAGACTTTATCTGGTAATTGTGATGAATCTTCTTAACTCGTTTTCTGTTCATTTCACTTGCTCATAAGTCAACTATTCTATTTAAAACCCATCTATTTGGTATTATTACTATCATTTAAAAAGTCCATAGTAGAAACAGAATTATGGCTGATAGGATTATTCGTTCATTGCTGGCTTCATGGTTACTTATCACAACTAAACGTCTGAAAGTTTTGAGTCACTCAGCTGTCAGAAAAGAACAAATACGCTGTAGGGCCAACAGAATGTGGACAGATGCATAAATCCACACATTTTAATCTACCTCAGTCTGTTTTTCTGTTTCTCCTGATTTTGGCCCCTGAGTTCCAGTGAAGGGAAATCCAATAACATAACACTACAACATACGATCATTTTTTTCAAGTGTTCTGCAGTACTTGTACTTTACAGGTCTGGAGTATTTACATTTTATGTTACTTTGTACATACTATACAATTTAATAGATGTATTTTCTAGTTTTATAGCCCTTTTATGCAAAGCACTTTACATTTGCCTTATTCACAGTTTTACAGTCACGTACTGAGGGCAGCTAGCTACCATGTATCACTTCATGTCAGTGGGATCTGGTTTCTTATTTTGAGCTACTGGTTTTATTTCAGGTTAAGGTTTTAAATAAAAACATATGATCTCATTCAGTACAATCCACTGTTTAACATTAAACCAGCTGTCCCAACCTTGTAAGTTTGTGACCTCTTGCATAATTAAGTCTGATTTCCTGGCACATTTCAGATGACTCTACTTCCCCTCTTCTTACATGGTGTTATCAAAATATCTGTTTGACTCTAAAAGAGGAGAAACTCAAACATTATTTCATTTCATTTAAGCTAAATCGAGGGAAAAGTCCAAAATTGAAACGAGATTTGTGAATCAGAAATTAGTTTTTTCTTCTTTGCTCTCTTTGCTCTCACTTTTACTTTTCTTCCAAGTACAGTCTGCTGAAACTTCTGTACTTTAAGTACGTTTTTGAATGCAGGACTTAGCAGCAATGCAGCAGATTAGTGTGCTCATACATTCTTGTACTGATACTTTTACTCACAGGATGTGAGTACTTCTTCCACCGCTGCTCATCACCAACATCAGAGTCAGACCTCACTGAACCTCGTATGGCTGAATGGGAGCAAATGTCCACAGCCAGGTTACAAAACCTGGAAACCAGAGAGGTGGAGGCAGCAGATTACTGCCCATCGTGTCGTAATCACATCCTACACTGTCCTATCTGGCTTGAGTGAGACTTTGTCTCCTGTCCCAGACACCTCATTTCCTCAAGAAGCCCTGCAATATCCCGCTTCCCTCCAGTTACCTTAACCTCCCCACCCACCCACCGATTTGTTCACACTTTCATCATCAGTCCTGCAGACACTTAACCAGCTCTGCTTCTTTCTCTCCCAGGCAATCACAAAGTGGCCATATGCCTCCTACCTTTGCTTTCCAGCCAGCTGATCCTGTTCCTGCGTCCTGTATCCTGGACCTGTACTCGCCCGTCTGCATCACTACCTGCCTTATTGTCTGGACTCTGCATTTCTGCCTGCTTCTTGTTGGATTTGTTTGCCTGACAGGAAATCACTGAACTTCACCACTCTGCTTCTTGTGTTTACATGTGGGTCCAATCCTTTCTGCCCTGCTCACTCCAGACATGACAGAAACTACTCGGCAGCCTTCAGAATCTGTGAATTACATCAATACATGCAGTCTCGTCCTGAACTCGCTGACCCGTCATTCTGACAAAGCATCAGTTTCTTCTTTCTGCTCCCAACAGCTCTGCAGAAAACCTTTTAAACACACAAGTCAAAGACGAGGCTGACTATGTTTCAATCAGTATTCAGTGTTGGAACACGATAACTCCTTCTGTCAGCTGATGGTGTCGTCATCAACTGTGAACATCTACAGCCTACAGAATAATCAGAGCGATGCTGAAAACGATGGCAGTGTAAAAGATGTGGTCTCACCTTTGAAGAACTGTTTAACAGCATCTGTATAAAAAGTATTTACATAACATGTCTCTGGTCTTTCGAACACTCAAAGCACTTTACAACACTAGTCTGCATTCACCCATTTGGACACACATTCACACACCGATGGGTGAGAGTTAACTTTACCCCAACTCTAGAAACACATTAGGAACTGTGACATAAGAGCTACGACCCCCTGAAGCCCTTTATTGGAATTATGGGTATTTTAGCGTTGCTGTTGGTGCTGCTTCACTCTCATAACCTTATTAATCCCAGTTTAACAAAGATCTCCTTGGTAATACGTCTCTGCTATCAAAAATGAGAAATATGCTCCTATCAGGACAATTTCACACACAGCAAACAGGATTTGAAATCACACTGAATGTAAGAATGACCTTTGCCACGGGGAGAAATCCTTATTTACGTCTGATGAAGAGTACTTCTGCTTTCAGAGCCTGACTTCTCTGCTTTTAAGTTCATCTCTAAATAACATAGACCCTTCATCGTGACTCCTCTTACTCCTCAGCAATCAAGAAATCCTGCCGGCTGGATGTGAGGCTCTGCCTTCTGACACTCTGCAGCATCATCTTCATCTGTTTCTCAGTAACCTCCGCAGTGAATAAACCCAGCACAGATACTGCAAACATATCTGTGCTCTCTATTGTTTACCTCTATCTCTGTCTGCCTTCTTTCTAACAACATCATCCACAAACACTGCAGACACAGCACCATCGTGTTTCTGTCATGGTCTCTGGGAGAAAATAAACTCAAATCTGTGAGGAAAGAAGTCAAGAAACACATAATAATCCATAATAATAGATGTCTGATGCTTCTAGTGTAGAGCTGGGTTTAAAAAAATCCTTTCTGGTTCAAATCGATCTTCATTTGAATTGGCTGATATCGAGTCCTGACGTCCCGACATCGATCACCTAACACATGCCTTCTCTCACGGACGTCTGACGATGGACAAGGCAGGACATTTTCTGTTGGAGTAAATCTGAGACGACCAGCCGCCACATTGGTCGGTAATGTTTGTACCAAAACAGTCATGTAATAAGAAACACTGCTGAGTAGAGCTGCAGCTAACAATTATTTTAATAATCGATTCATCTGTCCATTACTTTTTCGATTAATCGATGAATTGGATTTAAAAAGAAACATTTATGGAAACATTATTTCAAATTGAAAACAGTGAAAAAAAGTTCACAAACAACAAGTTGCTGCTTGAACGTCCCTGAGAAATTAAAGTAAAATTCATATAACTATTAAAATAATAATTAGAAAAAATAATAATAAAACACAGAGTACATGTTGACAGGCTTTACTACATCAAATAGCTTAACAACAGGCCATGGAGGAAGAGAGGAAATAGAATATTTGCAGTTTGCATCATCAGCCTGAATTCATACACTGTTTTTTGAGCACTTCAAGATATGATCATCACTGAAGTGTATGTCATGCAAGAGAGACGATAAAGACAAACACCATGGTCAGTTTTCATTTTGACATTTAAGGAAGCTTGACTGATTCATGACCTCAACTCACGCACTGAGTAACATGTAAGAAAACAGTCAGGCAGTAAAGCTTCCATTCTTATTTTGGAAACAGCTAAAAGGGTAAAAGTTTACAATGATGTGTAAAACTTAGTGACAGCAGGTGCACGCTCACCTCGAGCTAGGATTGGGCAGCGGCAGGATTCATGAATGTGCTTATCGTCAGATCATCATGTTGAGTCTCAACATGATCTAACTATTCATAAAGCATCTGATTGTGTGTTATACAGCTGACTAATACAATGTAAACTTGTCACAGTAGGAGCAGTAGTTACACAACCTTCAGAAGGAGCCACATGTTGACTGTGGGTGTGCACGTATGCGTGAGCACTCCGTTACTATTGAAAACAGGACAACACCGCTGGTGTGAAGACGCTGAGACATTTTCTGCCGAGACGTTTTCTCCGCCTCCGCCATGTTTTACTTGTTTCATTTCTTTCTTTAAAACACCGACCGACTGCGCTCCACCTGCGCCACACTCCGCTCAACTCTGCACGTAGCCGTGCGTCTGCATGTGACGTAAACGGCTCAGCAGCACAGCAAGTGATGCAATAATCAGGCGACACGGCGAATCAATAATGAAATTCGCTGCCGGCGCATTTAATGATCGATTTTTAACCATTTTATCGATTCGTTTGGTGCAGCCCTACTGCTGAGAGTGTATCCCATTTTGGTGTAATTTACTGCTGCTTCAGTCCTCTGCTGTGTGTCTGTGTCGGGATCACACACACACACAGGGAGAGACGACTCTGTGGTGCATTCACAGCACCTTGTAAATACTGAAATCTAGTTTCCATATGACCAGAAGCAATTTAAAGGCACCAAAAAACCCACCACTGGTAATAATGGACAAACAATGTTGTCCTGCTGGCGCTCTATGTGTTATTCTGGAAGGCGACAACAATCTATTATATCATTCAGTTTAAAGGACTGTTTTCCAGAGCTGAGAGCTGTCTGCAGGAAATAAATTGACAAGCTGTGATGTAAAAACGACTTTCAGAAGACAAACAACAAGCAAACCCAGATGCTTAGAAAATGTTTCTTTGGTAATTTGCTAATAGGGTCTGTGTTCAACAACCAATATGCAAGGAATAAAGGACAATTTGACTAAATTAGAGCATCGCAGCTTCTGGCAGATTAACAAAGAGCTGCAGTTTGTGAAAGAAGGAGCTCAGACGTGTGAAGTCTCTGTTCATTCTGATGAACAACCAGGGAGAATTTTTTTCCTTCCAAATTTCATAAACAACATGAAACAATGATGTTTCATCATTTCCCTAAAAATATTTCCAATTGTGGTTTAAATCTCACTTTCACACCTGAGAAGAAAATTTCATTCTTGTATAAAGTGGTTTTCCAGTGCTGTCTTTCTTATCAGTTAAATAGAGAGAGATTAATGTCTGCAAGTCACGTACAAGCATGATGATAAATGTATGTTAAATACTGCACAATGCAGAATGGATAGCACATCTGTCACTGTCTCTTCACTGTAAATATTCAAACAAGCCTTCAGAAGACAGAAGCGACAGAGAGGAGAGACAGAACACAGAGGAAGAACACCTAAACATACAGACATTTATCAACCAACTTGTGACTGCTGAATGGACAAACAAGACATCTGCCATAAATTTTGACAGACAGTGTAGGTGCAGAGACACATAAAGGACACCCGACTCAGGAGACGGGAACAGACAGGCCGTTTCAGGACTCATAAAACAGGTGGAAAGTCACAAACACCATAAAAAGAGTCCCAACGCGTCTGAGCTTTCTTCAGTCAGAATCACATCCACAGCAACATGAAACACGACTGGCCACAGTTTACAGACTAACTGAAGTCATGTTTTACAAAGGCAAATCTCTGGTTATATCAGTGATAACACAAAACAATGTGTCCTGACAAAAGATACCAACAGACAAGTCCAAAGAGTTCTTTTCACTGTGAATAACATGGATGCTTGACAAAGTTACAACAGGAGGCTGTGTTCAATCAACTCACGCCAAAGGACTGAGGTTTATTTACAAGCTAGGTAAACATTTAATACACGCTTTTCACAACATAATATAGTTGTGAGCATATAAAAGTGTTTTATTAACGTATCTGTCAACACAAGGCCAATGTCCATCTTTTTCAGACAGTGCTGACTTACAATTTCTAATAACTTAAAACAGAACACAAGAGTTATCAGCTTTAGACTTTCTGCATTAGCAGTAAGAGCTGAACTGTGTATGGAACAAGAGCTGGAAAGCTCATCTCCTCCACCTTCAGACAGGAGCTCATCAATCCACCCCTGTACACCGAGCCTTCTTTCTGACACTCGGACTGTCCCGCCCGTCTCTCTCAACTATCAAAGAAAGCAGAAATACCAAAAACGTGGTGACAAGTTGGAGAACGAGGCCCTTGAAACTGAGCTGGAATCTCATCTCTGAGGAACTTTAATAACTTTGTCTAGCTCCCACACTTGGACAGTCAGTAATGAATCTCAAACAACCCTCTCATTTGTTTTTGTTTGTTAGCTTCCACAAACTATGCTTCCATGCAGAAGATTTAATTTTACAGTTGGAAAGCTTCATTTTCACAGTTAAGGAGAAATATTTCCTTCCCTCTTTCCCTACGCGTCACATTTCTTCTGTGAGCTGAGACACAGACCTGTACCAAAAAACACACACACACACACACACACACACACACACACACACACACACA
>JAQQZW010000014.1:1288663-1300757 GCA_029814745.1 Zanclus cornutus | reverse complement strand
GTGTCCTTTTTCTTTCTGCTGTTCATTCTCTTCCCTTTTTGCCTTCAGTTTTCTGTCTTTCTCTTCTTTTTCTTCTTTTACTTCATGTTCTTTTCTTTGTTTTTCTTTTTTCCCTTATCTGTTCATTTCTTTTCTTTTGTTTCTTTAATTTTCTCTTATTCTTCTGCCCGCTCTTTTCCGTTCTTGATTATATTTTCCTTTTGTTTCATTTCTTTTTCCTTTCTTTCAAGATGTTTCTTTTCTTTTCCTGTATTTTTCTATCCTTTCTTTTCCTTTCCTCTTCTCTCCATTCTTCTCCCTTCTTTTCCTTTAATTTCCTTTCATTTTCATTTGTCTTTTCTTTCCTCTCCTCTCCTTTTCCTCCTCCTTTCTCTGCACCCTTTCCTCTTCTTTCCTTTTTTATCTTTCCTGTCCTTTACTTTCTTCTCTTCTTTTAACCTTTCCTTTTCCTTCTATTGTTCTCTTCTCCTCTGGTATTCTTTTCCTCCTTCCTCTATCATATCTTTGTGAATAATGTTCTGCCATCTGAGAAGGATCATCTTTGTCTTTTTTTCTGCCCCACCTCATCTCTGTCTCCTCACTTCTCTCTCTTCTCCATCCATCCCACCACTCTCCAGCTCCTCTCCACTTTGTCTCAGTGTAGAATGGGATTCAGGCAGGCCAGCAGTTACCAGGCAACAGGCTGCATGCTCATTGGCTCTGTCTCTGCCTCCCTTTCTCTCTCTGGCTCCTGCACGGGGTTAACTGCTGTTATGTACTGTTGGTTACTCATAGCGTGGTCTCGGGGGGGTTCGGCATCCAGCCATTATTCTATTTTCGGGCTGAACTTTTGCATGGGTGCCGCCTGGTGAGGTAACAAGTGGAATAGTGGAATTGCCATGTTACCTCACCAGGCAGATGCAGAGACGGAGAGCCTGAAGCATCTATCATCTCCTAATGTGACAAATCCCTTTAAAAACACTTAAAGAAGACAAACAGTGCATTTAAAGGGCTTATTTATACAACAGAATGGGATTAACTGCTGTTGCAATGTGTATAGTAAATATTGTCTGTCATTCAAATACAATAGAAATCCATGTTCTCTATGAGATTATTTAAGAGAGATGAAAATAAACACTGATGGATACACAAGTAAATAAAGACACAGAATTTCACAAAATGGTAATAAAAAGTGATAAAATAGATAAAAAAATAAAAACGGGGCTAGTTGACAAGTTAAAAACAGATATAGACAAACAAAAATGGCTGATAAAACATTAAAAAACTGGTAATGAAAAAGTAATAAACTTGATAAAACACATTAGAAATAGAAGAAGTGTCTAATAGACAATAATATTTTATAAAACCAAAATTAGAAAGGTAAAGAAATTCAGATTAACACAGAAGTCTTTCATCTTCTGAACCAAACTATAAATGCACTGTTCACTTTTTGAAGAGATAGAAAAGACATAAAGAGACTTGTTTACTGGAAACACACAGAGACACGGTGCACATGAGGTAGTTAACGAGAAATAAAACTGCGTTTTGCAGGAACACAGCGGCTCATCAGAATCCTCATTTACAAAGATGGTTCCTCGAGGCCTGTTTCTAATGAGCGATGAGCCGCCTGCACACAAACTTCAGATCCACCAGCAACAACTCTGGGCCTGAAAACATGAATAAAGAAAGAAGTCTGGTAAATTATTTTATTCTCAGACATGTTAGTGCTCCAGTTTCAGGCTTGTTAAGTTTATGAAAAGTTTAAGAAAAGATGTTCAAATTCACATTATTTCTGTGCATTTGAAGTATGGAATGCCATTTAGGTTAGAATTTAATAAATAAATAAAAAGCAAATAAATAAGCAAATGAAATAAATCTTGAGATAAATAAATGTTGAATTATGAAATCAAAGTCCGCTGAAATAAATAGAAGCAGTCCTTTGAAAAACCTTTTTAAAATTATAATAATCTTTGTATTTATTTATTAAACTATGTATTCTTCTTTATATATTTATTGGGTCCTTTATTTCAGGATTTGTTTCATAGTCGTACTGGTTGATTTATGTTATTTATTTATTTAACCTTTTAACATCCACCATTTTGGGCCTATTTGGAAAACTCAAATGGAAAAGCTTGAAACAGAAAACTGTGAGGCCAACATGCACGCGTGAGTTAGAGGATGTGTCACTGAGAATCAAGCAAATCGAATGATGCACAGCATGTGAAAAAAAAAGACATTTAACTGTTTAGAAGTTTTGCTTTGCTGTAGTGCGTCACAGGTTAATATTGACTTAAATGGCATTCCATATTAAAGGACTTATCATCATGTTGAGTCATAAGTTAAAGCTCCTGAGTGTCGGCTGTATTACTTTGCTATAATGTGTGGTCAGCACCATTCATCCTTGTGGGCGTTAATTTGAGATTTAAAATGTCCATCGAAGCTTTTACCAGATATTTTTAGGGAATGAAATAAGGGAGCTTCCTCTCTCTCTTCTTTTATACTGTAAGACTGTGAAGCCTCCATTTTTGTCACAAGGAACAAAAGTGTTTCTCACCTCTGTGAGGCTTCTTGTGAGCATCAAGAGAAGGGAAGAATAACAGTGATGCGTCTGCATTTCTGAGAGGAGTTGCCCCCCCTGGGTAACGATGCCCCTGTTTTTCACCTCAAAGCTGGAGGAAGATAGATGGTGTCACTCTTTTGCTGTGGTACTTTTTGATCAAGGAGAGTGGACCGCTTCTCAGGAGAACAGGCGCAGAGCACAGAGAGAAGAAAACACACAGTTAAAGCTTTGAAGACGGCTTCATTCACTTAGGTTTCCCCCAGATACACGATGCTTCGTAAATGTCTTTGTAAATGACACCAGCAGTGAACTGTGATATTACTCATGTGTGCTGTATGAAATGAAAGTTTCCCAGCGAGTGTGTGAAATCTCTGGACCTCTCGTCCTGTGCTGTTCTTCGTGTAACAGGCACCCAGTGAGAGGCAAACGGACAGGATGAATGATGATGTGTTCATTCACGTTGCTAATGAGACATGACACATAAGTGTTGATCATCATGGAATCTTGTTTTTCTTTTTGTTTGGTCTCCATAGTGACGAGGAAGAGCTGCGGAAGTCGTTTTCGGAGCTCGGGGACAGTCTGTGTGACTCTAACGCCTCCAGATCGATGAAGCGGGTGGGCAGCAGTGGGAAGCCCCTGTCGGATGGGACCGAGCGCCCTGGATCGCTGCTCTACAAGAACGGATTCCTGGTCCGCAAAGTCCACGCCGACTCGGATGGAAAGAGAAGTACGGCTCAGATCCTCTAATTCACACATTTGGAGTTTTAGGGTCCATTAGCAGCTGTTTTTGAACCTCCTCATCAGCAGAGGAAGTTCGCACAGTTGATGTTATTCATCTTAATACCTACGGTGGCCCTGAGAGCTCAGTGTACTGCAGCTTAAGAAAAAACATGCAGATGGACAAAACACAAGCATGCAAAGTGAGAAAACACGACCAGATACTTTCACTGAAGTGATGCACACGGCTTGGACACGCTTGTTGTTGCAGTGGGTTGTAACTCAAGAAGTTATTGAAGTCTGTGTTTTTACACAGTGTTCCAGCTGTGTTCATCACTTTTCAGTCCCCCGGAAACAGTTTCCATTGTTGTCAGTAATTCTTGCAGTGTGTTTGTGTTTGTTTATGTTTTCTCACTTTGCAGCATTTTGCAATTCCCCAATGCTGCAGCACACATCCCCGACCGCTCTGCGGTGTTCACGGCACCAACAATGAGGCTCAGTTTCGGGAAAGACGACGGGAAAAATCCACAGGCCTCATTCATTTTTATTCATCTCCATTAAGTCCTCATCTTTGCATTCTGAGCGGCGTGCCGACGACCGACCGACCGAACAGGGAGCGCTGTCATAAACCATTTCACACCAGTATTTTCAGTGATCAACCCCAACGTCTCTGCTATTTACTGTCTGACTCATGAGAGAGCACATTATATAAATCAGCTGACGGATTAGTTTATACATATTAAAACAGATGTGACTTATTAAATGTTTATTGAATTTTTTGTGTGGGATGGTGTTTCACATTTTCTGTTTGTCATTCTTGTTTTTACATGTTCAAAATATATCAGTCAATCCAAAAGCACACTCATTATATTGTTCACGACAGTTTTTAGTGCCATAAGCTGGTTTTCTATTGTGCACAAGTGAAAGAAGTTTAGGAACAGAACGGCGCTTGTAACATGTAGACCTGCAAAAGTCTGCAGTAAAAAAAAAGTAAAGCATCAAATCGTATCTTCGTCCATAACTGCAGGTTTAATGTTACAACTTTCTTTGCTACTCGCAGCACCAAGAGGGAAGAGAGGCTGGAAAACCTTCTATGCCATCCTGAAAGGGCTAATTCTCTATCTGCAAAAAGTAAGTCAGTCACATTATTTAGAGTATACTTTGTGTGTGTGTGTGTGTGTGTGTGTGTGTGTAACAGCCTCTGACTGACATTCATTATTCAGCCTTTAAAATATCAGTAAAACATCCTGTGTTACTTTCATGGCGGCAACACATTTATAACAGAAGGTGCTTTTTCCCCACGTGGGACGTCTCTCTTTACAAACCAAACAAAGTGTTTTTCTGTGTCCACCACCTGCTTGCACACAACTCCCAAAATGCCTTACTTTGCATCAAGCAATCTGCATATACATGGGAACTGATTCATCGAGCACATTTCCTGTTTTCATGTGTAAAGAGTGACATAGTGTTCGGGCTTCGGAGTGGGGAAACCTCTGCCAGCCTAACAGGCCACCGTCATTCCAACATCCATCAAGCAGCTGTTGTAAATTTGAGCTGCAGCGACACCGTAGTTTTGTTTTCTTTGCTGGGTATCGAACCTCAGTGCTTGTTTGGTAACAACCACAATGTGAGTATCAGGCCACTGAATGCTGAAACGTTGGGGTCAAATGTTTGATCTGACTCTTTGTCTCGTTTTATTGATCTGTGAGCTGATAACTCCTAAAAAGAACTAATAGAAAAGATTGGACAATGCATCTCCACTTCCTACAAGTGTACAAATATGAAGCCAAAATATCCCTGATGAGGGCGCTGCCATCTTGTTGTCTATCAAGGAGAAAGCTTTTTGTATTTTTGTTTACATTTTTCACTCAACATTTAGCGAGGTATCGGACTCCCACCGAGGGTGAACCAGCCCCTACTTAGAAATAAGTTTTATTTCTATATGAGTTTCTGAAATAAGTTTAGTCCATATAAGGCATATACGTCACTTTCACAGATTTGGGCTAAGTTGATTTCAGAAGGGGTGCTAATGCGAATGCTAATGCTTATAGGCAACTTTAACCTCTCGCCACTCCTCCAATTAAACATGTTCTCAGTCAGCTCACCATCATAATAAGCGTTAAATCTCCTGTTAGTCACAGCTTCCATTTCTTATTTCTGATGGTCATGCCAGGGGGAATACAGGCCCGATAAGCAGCTATCTGAGGAGGACCTGAAGAACGCCGTGTCCATCCACCACTCTCTGGCCATGAAGGCTTCAGACTACAGCAAGAGGCCCAACGTGTTCTACCTGCGGACGGCTGACTGGAGGGTGTATCTCTTCCAGGCACCGTGAGTCCTGCTTTATGTCCCTCACTGAGCTGAAGTCATATATAGAGAATTATACACATACTGAACACTTATCCACACCCACCGCATGCAGCATGAGTGCAATGATAGCTGCACAGCATCTGCAGCAGGTGTTTACCTTTAAGCCTTAAAACAAAGCTAGTATAACTTGACTTTGCACGCTCATTGCTTGAGCCACAGTTCCTCTCCTGACTTACAGACTTTGTCCAAACTACAGTATGTGGTCAAAAGTATGCGGACACCCCTGAACTAGAGATGTTGTTTGAAGTCTGAGCTCAGTCCATTAATTTAGATGAAGGAAAATCTTAATGCTGCTGCATGCAACACATCAGTAACGAGATTTCTCCTCCATCTCTGATTTATTTTGGAGACTGACAGAGCTTTGCTGCTCCTCCCATAGGCAAACGTTCAGTGGTGGAAACTTAGTAAGACTAAGACTACATCGTGTTATTTCCCTCTTAGTTTGACTTTATACAGAAGAATTTCAAATCTAAGTACACGCTGCTGTGTGTAACCGTCCGTGGTGTTCCTTTCCTGTCTGCAGTCTTGTAAAAGGGGTTAGAAACCCAGTTACCTCATTATAAGGCCAAGAAATTCGCATTCTCCAGTTTGAGAAACCAGGTTTCTCTAACCTCCTACCCTGATTTAAAAGTACTTCGTTCACATGTAGTTTATGAAATGAGCTTCCTGGAGAAAGCTGGCTGTGATCCGGCATGTTAACACACTATAATGTTCCTCTTGCTTTGTGGGAGCAGTTTGGGGAAGGTCCTTTCCTGCTTCTTAATGACAGTACCCTTGTGCATTAAGCCAGCTCCATAAAGAAACCGTTTTCCCAGTTAGGTGTGGAAGAACTTGTCTTGCTTTCATAGAGCCACAGATGTTACACCTGAAACCAGGCGAGTTGTTGGATCGACATGTTACACGTATGAATGCAGTGTGGTGTCCACATACTTTTGGCCGTGCACTGTAGCCTCGGCTGTCTAATCACAGCTGAGCATCCACCCTCGGGCTAACGACATGCAGTGCCAGCTGTGCAGAAACACATGCTGAGAGCACACGAATCAGTGCTACACACATGTTGAACAGGATCTGCAGCGAATGTTAAGAGCAAGGTGAAGGTGTGTGCATGTGTGTGTTATCAGGATCCAGGAAGTGGCACATGAGTGGCCACATGTTTCGGCTCCCGGGAGGACGGGCTCTGTGCTCCAGTTGCAGCTTGCATTTGTCCCAGATACTGAACCCCTCTCTGTGCCTCTCTCACTTTCTGTTTCTCTGTCTCTCTTTCTCTCTCGGTGTCTCCCGGGGATTTAAGCAAGGCTGTCTGATTCAATCCGATATTTCTCATGGGCCCCTAATGGGTCTGTTAGTGTAAAACAGGCCCGTTTCTCTCTTGTATTAATTGGCTCCAGAATTATTTCTTTGTCAACACCAAGGCTGCATTCTCTGATAATTATCCCTTTGATGTTGTAAGCTAGCCATGTGCTGATGAGAGCACCATGCAAAGGAGCTGATGGTGTGTTTGTGCCTGCTGTGTGTGTTCTGGAGTTTTAAGATCTGTGTGTGATTTCTGCCGTGTGTTTGTTTCTATGTGTGGGCGTGAATCATCCATCGCAGGAACGCGGAGCAGATGCAGTCTTGGATCACACGCATTAACACGGTGGCCGCCATGTTCTCAGCTCCTCCCTTCCCGGCGGCCATCGGCTCCCAGAAGAAGTTCAGCCGGCCGCTGCTGCCGGGGACGATGTCAAAACTGTCTGAGGTATCTGAATGTTTGTCCTGTCAGGGGCTGAACCTGCTCTGAGTCTAAACCAGGATCCTGTGTGATTGATTAGCGCGATTAAAATCAGCAAAAAGTGAATTAATGATCCATTTTGTGCAGCCTTTTTTTTAAAAAGGGCTGACTAATCATTTTTCATAACATAATGGCAGACTAATTAGAGTTAAATTTTAATGAATAAACACCCCATCTAACACAAATGTAATATATTATAGTGGCCACTGGTGGCTGTGATTGAAGGCATTTCATTCCTCATGTTGATCTGTATTGAAATTAAAGAGGAAACAGATCTATGATGTCTGTTCTTCGTGGGCCAAGACACAAATTTAATAAGTAGCATCGGTAAATGAGCAGATTGCAATCAGTGCTGAGAGAGTCTGTTACTGCCACCATGAGAAAAAAATGTGTTCAGCTTCATATAACTAAGTATTTTTCTTCTTACAACAAGATTACTGTTGATCGCAGCATCCTTGGTTTAATTTCCAGCAGGAGAACTTTGTTGCATAATGTTGAGTTTCTACATAGAGGCTCATGTGCTACATTACTCTGTAACATCACTGTTAATATTTGTAAAGGTTCTGTGTTGCAGTTTATGCACCCAGACGCACGAACCAGAGAACAGCAAGTTAAAGGACGAGTTCACTTCTTTCTTGTTGCATCGATCATGCAGCATCAGCAGATCCCAGTTTAAAATCCACAGTCCTCCTCTGTGCAAAAAAGTTTAACTGTCGAGTCAAGTGAATATCTTATAAAGTTGCTGCCTTTTTAGGACCAAATTCTCCCTCTGTGTCACTACCTGTGCACTGCAGCTCAGCACAGACACACCATAAAAGGACATTTCACACAAATCAAAAAAACTGTGACTGTAATTTAAAGACCTAATCCAAAGAAAATTAAGTTTTTAACTGTTTTAACGTTTTTTTTAATGCTACTAGAAAAAATCAGGAGTTAGTCATTAAGGCTCCGGCTGAGCAGTGGAACTGTAGTTTATCAATGACAGTCTCGCCTCAGCTCGCAGGGTGGGACTTTCCATATCACACATATTATGAGCTGCTTGATAACGTAGTCTTGTGTTCTACTGCCGCTGTGTCTCTAACGTTGTAGAGAGTGACATATAAAATACATTACCAGTCTGATACATCAACTTGTAGGCGACGCTGTGCAATTCGCTCTTCTTCTTTTTCTTCTTCTTTTTGTTTTGAATCAGTTTCCATCAACATGAATGCCTGATTTAGTCCTATATTGCTCTGTATTTGCCACTGAGTAGCATACATCAGCTAACAAAACAGAAAACTAGTAGAGTTTTGTGTGTTTGATGAGCAGAGTCGGAGGTGAGCGGGTACGCTTGAGCTGCAGGCGAGTGGCGGAGGGGTGGGCGGAGATAAAGGCAGAAACAAACATAGATATAAAGATTCAAAGATATAGATAAAGATAGACATAAATATATAGATAAATATATTAATAGATCCACACACACTAAATGAAGGTAACGGTATAGTTACATCTTGCCATTTTAAGGCATAAAGGGATTTTTTTATGTGGAAAAACATTAAATATGTAACGGCGATGAACAGAGATGCCTTTTTAGGGATTTCTTCAATGCCTGGAGAGGAATTTTAAAACAAACCAAAGCCAGTAAAGCAAAAGAGAGAGAGTCTAAAAAGAAAGGCGACAGGAAGACTGCATGTTAAGGCAGAATGTACATTCGGCAGTCTGGTGGGGAACTGAGGGAAAGCCGTGGAAATGTTGGGGAGTTGATGGGGAACGGGTGAGCAGGTGGATGTGGAGTCAGTATGCAGTGAGATAAAACAATAGAACATAGAACTGAAAGAGGGCAGGTGTTCATTTCCTTCATCTCCCTCATGATGTCAGTGTCGTCCTTGTGTTTGACAGGAGGAGCAGGTCCGATCCCATGAAGCTCGATTCAGAACTCTCTCCACCGAACTGGCTGAGCTGCGTTCCTACCCTCCTGACCGCAAGGTCAAAGGGCGCGAGCTGGAAGAGTACCGCCAGCGAGACGAGTACCTGGAGTTTGAGGTGAGTTTGGAAATAAATGGGAAAGTCAAGCATGACATTACAGTATTGCAGCTCTCAGTCGTCACACCCTAAATGTTCTTCGTCTGTCTCTCTTACTCACCTGTATAGAAAACACGATATGGGACTTACGTCATGCTGCTGCGAGCTAAAATCCGCAGCGGCGAGGAGGACCTGTCAGTGTTCGAGTCCCAGCTCCTGGAGGACAACGGGCTGCAGAGGGCTCACTCCAGCCCCACGCTGCAGGACAGCAGCCAGGCCAGCCAGGCCAGCAGCACCAGGGACGGAGGCAACAGCAGCAAAGCCAGCGCCTGCAGCAGCAAGCTTCGACAGGAAGGCCAGAGACACAGCTACCGGCAGGCCGTCAAGAAGTGAGACGGGGCGGGGGCGCCGGGAGCGGCACAGCGTTGCACTGCCAGCGGCAGGCTGTCTCCCTGCATAGGTTTTTATTTGAGATCCAGGAGGGTTTGGAGCTCTGCTTGAAGGGGGAGCAGGAGTGAGGGTCTACCCCACACCCTCCCCAAACCATGACGCCCTACCCGGCACCCCAATCTTCTTGTCTAACAGAGGAGGGCTGGGAAACACCAGCCAGGATGTTGGTGCAGGAGGTGGGAGGATCGGCTGGGAGGTCACAGATCTGCAGAGACGAGGTGTCTTTGAGAACGTGCGCTGTTGTGCAGCAGCAGACTGGACTGTGCACTGGGAGAAAGAGGGTGCTCATACACTGATCAGGGCACCAGACAGGGACGTACATCCAGCATCCTTTCCTTTTCTCCCCTTTTGTTCTTTCAAGGCACCTCTCCGGCCACGTTCTCCCACCTTTTTTCTTGACTTTTCACTCAGTTTTGGGACCAAACCCGATAACACATTTTAAGCATCACATTTTAGATGACTGATGATTTGATTTCAGTTGAGTTGCTACCGCCACTCTGATTTGAAGTGCTGTAATAGTTGCTGGACTTGTAAACCATCACCAGGTCTTATGGAGCCATTACATTCCAGCTCCTTCCTTTGCCACATCGCCGCGGTGTGTTCACATTCCACACAGGAGCCAGACATTACAGCTTTTAGCTCCTGTACATATTTGCATTGTGGCTGCAGTATACAACACGATGAGGTGGTGCAGCTCCTCTTTTCTCCGGTCACTGATGGAAACAGCGTCAGTAGAAGTTCACAGTACTCCTGATGTGCAGCAGTGTAACTGCATCTCGTCATTTCTTTGCTCTACTTGAACAGGCGATCTCTCTCTCAGTTGCTTTGCTTCTGTCCCGTGATGTGCTTCTGTTCTCTCTCTATTTCTTGGCCGAAAGTTCTTTTCTCCAGTGATCCGCATGCCTGCATCCAGCACAGCTTCTTTTAGGCCTTTTACTACACTGAGGGCAGTAAAGTTGTTCTCTGGGCTCATTTAGTCCTTTTCCTCATGCCGCTGCCACAGCCAACATGTGTAATCTCTGTCTGTACCTATAGCCTCTCATTTATAAACCCTATTTCAACACTCACCAGGCAGACCCTGAATGTTCTTGTTTTTTCAATATTTTTACAGTATTTTACAGTCGTTTGTTGATGTTGAACCTATTCCACCTGTGTATGTCAAGTGTATGATGAATTATGATATTGAAAATCTAAAAGGAAATATGTTATCCATGCTCTTTGTAAACATCCAGGATATGTTGTATATAACGCACCATCGGCTTATATTGTAGGATACATGACAGTATATTTACAATATATTCAACACGCTATTGTGAAGATGCATTAGGTACACTCAAAGTTGACATTTTCTTCTTGTAAGTCCCGAAAGCGCTACACGATAATCATGTGTTGTTTTCTTCTTACATGGTGATAATAATTCAGCACAATATGAGTATTATAGTAAAAGCCTATGTACCTATCAAAGATTAGTAAGTGATCACAGGGTGTTTGTCACAGGATTTCATCGCGTGCAGCCGTGGTGAAAAAAGTGAATTCGTGCGAGGATTTGAGCACTGACCTGATAGCATGACTTTACAGGGATCAGGGTTGATGCTGTTGTCAGAGATGCATGAAAAGAAGTGAGGAATCAAAAGAAATGTGACAGTGAAACTCCTCGTTAAGGAGGATGTGGGCGGACTGGTTTAAATACTGGACCGTATAATGTTTGGGTGTGATTCTGGTAGCCATGTACACCTCATAGCATTATCGATGTATAGCCATTTTCTACTCAGGCTTTAAAAATGACACCTTGAGCAGCTGCAGTGCAAGTGTCCAACCAGCAGGGAGAGCTGTCAACATTCAGTTTTTTCAGCCACAATCACACCTGCTGCACCTGCAGTGAATATGCATGGCGTCACCCACTCCCCTGAGGATGGGGATGGGTGTTGCAGGGCTAAATGAGACAACACCTGTTTGTTTTAACTGTGGATGTCACGTCCGTCTGAGTGTGTTTACACGTCTGTCTTTCTGTTTCGTGAATGTTAGCGTGCTGTGACTGTGCTGGCTGATGAAGAGGACTTTGCAGCTGGTTTCATGCTGTCTGACTCATCTTCCATCCAGCACCAGTTCCCATGTTGTTAACAGGTGATTTAATATTCAGGCTTAAGCATATCAGAGTGTTTATCTCGAAATCACATATCTGCAGTTTACATTCGATTAATCTATTAACGTTCAACAGAAACTTGATGAGCAACCATAATCGTTTG
>JAQQZW010000014.1:983592-996155 GCA_029814745.1 Zanclus cornutus | reverse complement strand
TGAATTTTACTTCAGTCATCCAATGTAATGTTTTATACATATACTCCTCTAAATTTATTTACCATATTATGGTATTAAGGTTTACAACTATAACAGTAAACTATAACAGTTTAAATTTTACACGTTTTTTGTGGAAGGCCTTTAAAAAAAATGAATGTCCTGCTATATTCGCCGAGACGCCAGGGGGCGATAAAAATGATAATTGTTGACGTCTTCGACCAGGAAGTAGTGTACTTTACTGCAATCAAAATGGGAACAGTTGTACTGAAGTAGCTTTGTATCAACCTCCGTTTCCCAAAAATGATACTTTTCAACCTTTCTTGAGTTTTCTGTAACTTCGGACTGATGATGTGAAAGCTAACGTTAACGAAGAAGTGCGTGATGAGAAGAGAGTTGAGAGTTTGTGAACAACAGTGACAAAAACTATATCCTCGCAGCTAACGTTAGTTAATTTAGTAAGTTAGCTGAGTTCTAACTTAACTATTACCTTAAACTTGCCTTACCTGACATTATTCAGCGACAAACACGCTCGTAGTTTAGATTCTCCGTTTAAAGTTTGGACCAGACATCAGCATAATGCATCGGAGAGGTGTTGGTGCGGGAGCTATTGCCAAGAAGAAGCTCGCGGAGGTACAGAAACTTCCCAGCTGTCATTGAAGATCTGTGTTTTACCCAGAGAAGCACTTTCGTGTCTCACCTTTGATTCTGGTTTTTCCCATTCAGGCCAAATATAAGGAAAGAGGAACTGTTCTCGCAGAGGACCAAATTGTCCAAGTGAGTTCTTGTGACAGAATTTCCTTTTTGTTATTGATTAACAACAACGACACTGAAATGCCAGATAGCTCATAAAGTAAAGAGGTAAATAGAGAGAATGTATCTCCTTTCATGCTGATTTTATAAGTAAAAGTATTATTTGATTTAGTTTATTCAGTAAACAACATACTCTCTCTCTCAACATGTAGTTTTGTGGGGGGTTTTCTTATATTAAAACATCAGCTGTTAACTTTATGAAACTTATTTTCCTTTTGGGTAAATATCATGTTCATAAATCAGAAACACCAGCGTTTCTAACTGATATGAGAAACAGCCTGTTACAAATCTGCAGCTGCATATATAAAATTTTTATGTAGACTTTTGTGTTTTGATATTCCTCTTCTGCATTGTTGACTTAATCAATAACTCATCATTTACTGCTTCTGTTTCTCTGCCAGATGTCAAAGCAGTTGGACACATTCAAGTCCAACCTGGAGGAGTTTGCCAGCAAGCATAAACAAGAAATCCGAAAGAACCCACAGTTCAGGGTTCAGTTTCAGGAAATGTGTGCCACCATTGGAGTTGACCCACTTGCCTGTGAGACACATTTGAACTTAACCTGTAAAAATACATATATGTTTTAAAGTCATGTGTTTTTACAGTTAAACATGACTTTTTAACCTCTCTGTCTTCGTGTTTTTCTACAGCCGGCAAAGGATTTTGGTCTGAGATGCTTGGTGTTGGTGACTTCTATTATGAGCTGGGTGTACAGATTATTGAAGTGTGCCTGGCCCTGAAACACAGAAACGGAGGTTTGTAATTTGTTTGGAAAAAGTCGGCTATCATAGGCAACTGTGTTTATGTCAATAACCTGCAGTGAATCCTGTCGTGAACATCTGGATGATGTCGATGCCGTGACTTGTCATGTTGCTGGCTTTTAAATGTTGACATGTGTTTTATATTTAAGGGCTTATTACTTTGGATGACCTACATCAGAGAGTACTGAAGGGACGAGGTAAATACGCTCAGGATGTGAGCCAGTAAGTGTCACTAATTTAATGTTTCATGAATCAGTGAAAATTGAAATTTGGTCACATTTTCTGTTTTTTGCCCAGTTCATAATCATCCAATTTCAGCCTTTTCTGACTCATTATATGTTATTTTTGAACCATTTAATGCCAATGTGTTGGTTCTTAGTTGTATGTTATTAAAATAATGAAATACGTGCTTCCCAGAGATGACTTGATGAGAGCCATAAAGAAACTGAAGTCGATGGGGAACGGCTTTGGGATGATCCCCGTTGGTGGTTCTTACTTGGTTCAGTCTGTCCCGGCAGAGCTCAACATGGATCATACTGTAGTTCTACAGCTGGCTGAGGTAAGAACATAGACTGTATGAATCATGGACGTAGTCTCTGTGATGTCACCTAAAGGTTTCTGAAGAGCTCTTGTGAAGCTCAGTGTGATTGTTCCGCCATCTTGGCAGTGCCTGACTGCCGACCGATCCAAATATGGGCAAAAAGGTGGAACGTGAGTGGAGCACAGACTTCCTGGACAGTCTGTAATTAAAATTAACTGCACAGCAAGCCATATTATATATATATTTGCATTATAATACTCCAAAAGGCACCGACACCACAAACAGAGCTTAGTTCATTGACTCGAATCAACTGAGATGACACTTAGCAGACAGCTAACGGCTAGCTGTAAGCGCACGTGACACATGAAGGTGGTGTGTCTCAAAGTCACAGTCTTTTTAGGTACTTCAGAAAGTGTTTCCTTCCTGCGCTGCAGAGAAATGAAGGAAGATTGATGCATTTAAAAATACCATTAGTTTGATAGATTACAATGTGTTTCTATCTTTTACTGCTGTATGAGCTGAACTTTAGAGCAGATTTTTACACTGAACTAAGACTGTGGCTGTTGTCCCTCATCAGTTTCATGAAAGTGGCATTAAGATGACATTTCTTAATGGCCAGTACATGAGAAATTATTATGACCAAAAACTGTTTCTGTGCACATGTGGAGGAAAACATAAAAGTTTGAAAAACACTGAGTTAAGCCACTGGGATGAAAAGTATTAAACTGCAAACACTTGATGTCACTGTTGTCCAACTCACTGCTGTCCTTCATCTGTGCTGCCAACATGGTGAGACGGAGAGGAGACTTTTCTTTCACACACCAGGTGCCAAATATCATGTGACCTTTGCAGCTCCATCTGTAATGTTCCCGTCATGTTTGAATAAAACAACCACACAGGCAGACTGTAGGTTCGATTGGCAAAACGCCATCACATACACAGATAGATGTAGCCAGCAATTTCACTGCTTTTCTGTCTGAAAAAGGCACAATATCCAAAAACCAGAGATCATGTCTTTTTGTTTCTTGGTTCATTTGTAGAAAAAGGGTTACGTGACAGTGAGTGAGATCAAGGAGAGTCTAAAGTGGGAGAAGGAACGCGCTTGTCACGTCCTGGTAAGTGCAGATCACCTCATTTCAGGTCACTCTATGACAGTTTAACTCGTGCTCCTTCTGCTCTGAAGCAGAGTATCTGCAGCTCTTGAAAAATACCTGTAAAGATATTAAAAAGTCTGTAAATACATTCACGAATGTCAGACATGGTTTCTTTCGCCTGCAGTAGGCTGCAATGTTTGTTAGAAAATATTTTTCATCTGTCTGGAGATTTTAAACAGTGATAAAGTTAAACTAATAGTGTTGTGACTGCTGCTGTTTAAGCTGCTCTGGCCAGCTACTGTAAAAGAGGTCAAATGTCATAAAGGGCGTGTGTTCTTCTTTTAAAAACGCAAATGACTTCGGTGGATTTAACATTTACAGCTAGTTAATCCATCTGCTGCTTATCCTGCTCCAGGCTGCATTCATTTAATGAGTTATACCATTAGGAATTATTAACAGCTGCAACGATTAGTCGATCAACCGATCAGTCGATCGGCTATCAATAGGCTGCTGTTCTCACAGTTATTTGTTTCATTTAGTTTTGAAGCAAAACTGCCAAATCTTCTCTGGTTTCAGCTTCTCAAATAAGCTGATTTGCTGCTTTTCTCATATATGACAGTAAATTGAATATCTTTAGGTTTTTGACTATAAAGACCTCACAACGGGATGTGAGATATTGTTAGTGGCATTTTTCACGTTAATCAATGAGGAAGATAGTCAGCAGATTAACTGATAATAAAAATGTTAGTTCAGCTCTGGATTTGTTGTTATAATCTGCTGGGAAGTGCGATGACCATATTAAGCTTTTCCACCGTGCTCTCAAAACAAACTGTGGACAGTGTGACTGAGGAAATGGTATTGAATTTCATTCCAAGTCTCGATCTAAGTCGCTGCAAACTGCCTGACCTCGACCTCCACTCTCACATTTCCAGGATCACCTGCTAAAGGAAGGCTTGGCTTGGCTGGACTCGCAGGCTGCAGGAGAAGCGCAGTACTGGCTGCCAGCCCTCTTCTCTGAGCTCAGCTCCCGTGACGTCACGCCAGAGGAGGCCAATCAGATGACACCTTAAGAAACGATGACGGCCTTAGAGACGTGTTGGTAAACAAAATGTGCCTGCGGTGGCCTGAGGGCTCATGTGATGGAGTTGGCTGGCAGGCCGGGTGAACTTCCTCTGAGGTCATTTTCTTTCTGGACACGAGGGGGGAAAACTTTCCTTATCGCTCCTCAGTTGCTTCCATGCAATGAGTGCATGTAAAGTATCACTGAAAAAGTTTGATTTCCACGACACTGCATATGAAGTTCAGTGTTCGGCCTTCTGTTGTCCTGCTGGTGATGTTCATGGCTGGTTACGGATTCTTCTCAGTGTACAGAACATGTCATTGTTGAATTTTTCATGTATAAAGGATCAATTCTGAAGAAAAGACTACGTCTTCTGAATTCTACCAGTTTTTATTCATTGACATTAATTCACTTGGCACATAGCTTCGCCTCATCAACAACTCCTTCCTTCATTTACACTTTAATATCAACAGAAATAAACACTTACATCAGTTGGATTGATTACAGCAGATCAGAATTTCTTCTGAGACAAGATTGATGCAAAGCTGTACTGAAATTAAAGAACTGTGAGTATTATCTTAAGTTTTAAAGGTGCCATCTGTCATATATGTAAATTACAGATTTACCTACATAAAAAGACAGCAAATAGCATTTTTAGCCTATTTATTACAAATCATATACAAACACCATACTGTTTAATTTCTAAAGCATATGAGAAGGTTTCATTTTAGTGTTAAGTTTTTAAAAATGTTTTTTCTCATCTCTCACATCAGGCAATCATTTTGTCACTAATTTTAGTATAATATGAAATCAGCTTTCAGATGTTGGAAACTCAATTCATTTATATAAACAGTGAACATCGTGCTCACTTTTATTTTCATACAGTTTATTTTTGAAAGTTGCTGTAAGACTGGACATCGAACATCAGACTTCGTCCAAAAGATGATACCGAAAGCCGACGTCGAGTCTCCGGTCAGACTCACAGTCTTGTTTATTTCTTCTTTGCCAGTGATTTTCCAATAAGAAGAAGGAAGGAAACTCATGAACACTTGCCGAGTACGAGAATGTGAATTCAAAAGCGACTCAAATATTTTAGTATTTTGCCAAAACAGAATGTGTTCTGTGTAGTTGTTTAGACAACATTCAACATTTGAGAACTTTGTCTTCTTTTGTAGGACGAAGATAAGGGTTTTGTAATTTTGGGTGTAGATACAGAAACTCTTGTGGTATTTCGTGGCACACTTTCAAACAAAACTCAGCCCAGTTCTGTGGTAATCCGCTGCAGGGCTTTCCAAACCATCTCCGCTTTCAACAGCATTACCGAGCAATGATAAGATAACATTTGACCAAAATAAATGAGGACACTATGTTCACTGATAGATCATGTAACTCAGGCAAGTTATGAGTCTCTGCCAGCTGATACTTACTGCATACCAAACACATGATGGACACTGATGACTGTGTTAAAGGGTGGGATTAAAAACTAAACTTAACTTTGCTCTGGAAAATGGTCAACAGTGATGTAAAATCTGTGTAATTTGCAGTAAAATTTTGAAAACATGCAAAAATATCAGTATGGTTGTTCAGATGTGTCACCCTGGACCTTTTCTCACAGCTCGTGGCCGTAGACGTGATCCTCGAAGATGGACTGCTCCATCGCGTCGCAGATCATCGTGCAGAACGGACAAATCCGGTGACTCTGCTCGTGCGCCTCCAGCTCCTCTCGGGTTATGCAGGGGAAGCTCTCCTGGCAGTGACGACACACCAACGACTGCTGGGAGCAGAAACAGAGACGGCGCATCAGACGTGGTATCAACACAGGGAGCGGATTATGTTTTAAGTCCGCTTCGAAAATAAACTGTACACAGACGAGTCGGCCTCAGGCTCGTGTGTGAATATCCAGAGACCATGTGAGGGAATGTGTTACTGAGTCGAGTCGCCTGGGCTCAGCTGCTTTAACCTGAGCTAATTAGTTTGAAAACTAGTTCATTTAAGTTAGAAGTGTTAGAGATAAAGTATGTGAAGGGCTTCATAGCTAACACAGTCAGAAGTTACCAAAGAAACAGGAAATACAGGAGCAACTTATGTTTTGGATACAATTCAATGAGGTAGAAGCTTCCTTACTAATTAATACTGTGTTGTTAAAAGAAAAAAAAAAATCGGTCTCACCTCTTCCACCGGGTCTCCTGCAAAAAGGAAAAAACACCACATCATTAAAACAATTATTGTTTATTCGTTGTTTACATTCAGACTGCAGCCTGTGTTTACTTTCATCGTCACCGACTCCTGACTTTTGTTTTGGGGAATAATTGTTCACACACACATTCAGCAGGAGTTAATGACAGAGATGAAAAACTCCAGAATGCTGAATGTAATTTTGTGTCAGAGTATGAATGTGATGTGCACTAATCTGCCGACACATTAAAACAGCTGACGGGTGGAGAACATTGATCGTCTCATTACAATGCGATGTTCTGCTGGGGAACCTTGGGTCACCTGAAACGCACCACCCACCCAAACACTGTCGCAGAGCAAGTGAACCCCCTCATGGCGACGACACGTCCACAGCGGGGACAGTGGGCTCTGCTGCACCGCAAAAACGGCTCGGGATTGGCCAGAACGTGACACAGCTCGGTGTGTCGATTGGGCCAAAATTCCCCAAAATCCCAGAAGTCACTGATCTCTCAAAACATCAGGTAAGAAAATAAATACAGCGCGAGGAGGCAAGCTGTGATTTTAAGGAACAGACTGGCAAATATCTGTTCTGGTGTTTTTCTGCCTTGAAAACAGTAATCCCCACCTTTGCGTATCATCACTCACCTATGGTCTCATACAGGTGGTCACTCTGCTCAGGTGTCCGCAGGTCGGCAGCTGTCACGTCAGGGTGCATGTACAGCGACTGGGCGGGGGCCGCTGCTTGGAGGTTATCACATACTCTGCGCAGCCCCTCCACGTCACTGATGAGATTCTGACAGAGGAGAAGAGTGAAGCTGAGCCAACAACCGTCTAAAAACACAAAGCGGCCCTTTGAATCCGGATGCTGTTTGTGTGAAAGTACCTGGTTTTCTCTGGCCAGCTCCTCTTTCTCTTGACTCATGAGCACGATCATGCGTTCCTTCTCTTCTATGACGCCGTCTTTATCGGCGATCGTTTCGTGCGCCTCTCTGAGCAGCAGCTGGAAAATAATGAGCGAACACAAGCCACAGTTTTCAGCACACACAGGAGGCAAACCTGGCTCACGCGCTACATACGGCCAATAGTATGCGGACACCTGAAGATTATGCATGATTGTTGAACGTGTGGTTCTAAAGCAGTGGGTATTCTTCTGCTGCTATGGCCTCCTTTCATCTTGTTTTAGTCTTTCCAGCAGATGTTGAACCTGGCAGCAGGGATTTGCTCCCGTTCAGCCACAAGAGCATCAGTGAGGTCCAACACTGATGTCAGGTGTTAAGGTCTGGCCCAAAGGTGGCGCTCCAGTTCATCTCGGAGGCGTTGGATGTGGTTGAAGTCAGGGCTGGCTTTGTGCTAAAGCTCTCAGAAAACCTCCTTTTAAATACAAAACCTCTTCTTTTTGTTTTCTCTTTCCTTTATTTTTATTTCCCACTGACTTCTGCTTGGTTTCACATGTTGTCTTCTGTCATATTCTCCCTCTCTCCACTCTTTCCCCTCTCATGAAGCGCTTGCTGGGTGTGCACAGCAGCACCGTCATGTTGAAACAGGAAAGGACACAAACTGTTGGAAACACCCTGATATACAGTATCAGTGTGTGCTCACTCAAAATAGCAGAAACAGCCACAGACCAATAGTAAACAACCTGTCCACATACTTTTGGCCATGCGGTATTTCTAAACAAAGGTCTAGACTTTGTCAGATGCTTGATTTTACCTCTTGTTTGCTACTTTTCTGTTGTGCCTGCTCATGTGATGAAATCAGACCCTCCAGCTGCCCCCTGATCTGCTGCAGCTCTCCGTCCAGAAACTCGGCTCGCATCTTGCTGTTTCTAGACTCCTCCCTCTCAGCCGCCAACTTCGCCTGAGCGTCCCGTAGCTCGCAGACAAGAGTCTGACATCGCACCTGAAGAGGAGGGCACGACATGAAGCATTGAACACGGAGGAGAGTCATGTCATTGTTTAATAAAAGAATTTCAGCCGCTTCTTCGTCATTCCCACCCTCAGGTCGTCATCTGGGGGGTTCTGCAGCGCCTCCTGCTGCGACAGCCTCCTGCACAGCTCCTGCTTCTCTCTCTCCATGTCTGCCATGTTTTGCGTGAGGCTTTGCAACCTTTGCAGCTCTGCAGAGAGCCTCTCATTCTCTTTCTCGCTGCTCTGGAGGTCAACCTGCCCAAAGGTAAAGCACACATTTGTACCAAAGTTCTTATCAGGACCCAAATAATCTTCATCTGCTATTTCTTATCTTCGCCATGATGACTTTTCACATCATGTCAGTGCAACAGTCACAGTATTATGAGTGTTTCTAATAGCATGGCAGAGTAGCGATAAGTTATGATCTGTGCTGTTACCTGCACTGTCTGCTCTTGATGGAAAAGGCAGTTAATATTCTATGTATTTCTTGGCCTACATAGTTTAATAACTATAACTACTTGATCCCATATAAACTGTCCTGCTGCTGCAAATACTCACAAAAAGCACTAAATGTGTATCAATCCGCCGCTGAAAATAGTCCCCGAAAAATGCACAACTTCCTCCTGTGTGAGTAATGTTTAATAAAAACTACAGTGAACAGCTGTTTTGGGAAATTCCTGGGCCTTTTATAATGAAATAAAATTATATTAGTGAGCTGTGATTAAAATCCTCAGTGGGAATCAGTGGGCTACGACAGGGTAAAGGAGTCTGAAAGGATTCAAAGTTTTGGGCTTTTCTTTGTATTTGTTAACAACAACAAACTAAATAAAATACTGCAAGCTTTCTTATTTAAAGCATTACACAAAAAAGTAGATTTACCTGCATGAGCTGGATGCCGTCTTTCATTTTGAACAGCTCCCTTTCTTTTTCTCTGATTTTGAAATTCAGCCTAAAACACACGGAAACAGCCATTAACAGCCAGAAAATACGACCAGTTCTACGAAAAAGTTTACACTAATGACGGAAATAGAGGAGGGCAGACTTGACTCACGTGGAAATCTCCTCACTTTGGGCATCGACCCTCCCCCTCAGCTCCTCGCGCTCCTCTTTGAGCTGGTTGATCTTCATCACGGCTCGGTCGTATTTCTCCTGAGCGTGAGCCTGAAACAGACGTAACAAAGACGGACTGAGACGCGATTTCGTCGGAGCCTTCAAAAGCAAAGTGAAATGATTCTACCTCATTTTGTTTTGATGCTGTTTCTAATCTCAAGCTTTTACTCCTTTCTTTCTGCTCGGCAGGATTACGTTCCTTTAGCTCCATCTGCTCTGTCATTTGGGTCAACATCTCAGCCTAGTAGGGACATCCAAGTTAGTTACTGTGGCTCCGAGTTTAGACCTCACACGTGGACGCACAACAAACCTTTAGTTGGTCCTTTTCTCTCAGGTTCTGCTGTAAAATGCTTTGCAAGTTTTCTTTTTCTCCCTTCATTTGTTCCAGTTCTTGGGCCAGTTGAGTCTTTTCTTTCTCTTTCTGTTCGTTCAGCTCCTGTAGAAATGAAAACACACCGTGTCAACTGTTCTCTCTATTGCACAACGAGCCAACGTGTCCATCATCGCTCGGACGTAGTAAATTAGAGCAGCAGACCTTCAGGGTGGCGACCTCTTGCTTTTCCTTCTGCAGAGCTCTGTGTAAGTTTTCATTTTTCTCCATCATCTGAACCACCTCTTTCTGCAGTTCAGTCTTCTCACGCACGCTCTGCTCCACCTGTTCCTGCGTTCAACAGAACACATTAAGTCAACACAAAGCTTTATTTACTTTTGCCACTTTCATTAGATACAAACAGTTCTTTAACATAACTATACTGTCAGTTAAAAAACATCCCGAGTATTCCTACGACTGTCATCTATTATCAGATTGTTTGTACAGAATATTATCAGGGATACGGTCACTGGCTTTCGCTATGAATCTGTCATTTGCATTTGATACCTGTGTTGTGATAACCAGGAGGTCATCGTCCGGGCTGCTCTCCGTGCTTTGCTCCGCCGTGTTTCTGAAACAGAACGGAGTGCTGGCTCCTCGCACTTGGCCCGTGCTGTCAACGTAGCAGAACTGGTAGAACTCGATCTCATCCTTGGGAAGGTAGTACTCTGAGGGGACCAGAGCAGAGTGGACGGTGGCATTATTTATGCTTACGCTGTTAACAAATGAGACGCTCAGAAGCTTCTGACAGGCAGTGTGCTTTACAAACATGACCAAACATTATAAGAGCAAGGTACAAGGTAATTTATTACTACTGTTTCTTACCATTAAAAACAGCTTGCCTCATAATAGACTGCTGACCTACCACTTCCAGGCATGGCTCCACCCACACAAAGGTATGATAATCCTTTGTTGTGCTCCATCCCACCTGTACAGGTAAAGTTAGACAAAAATCAGAGTTTCTTTTTTAATCCACCTCACAGAAATAACATCACGTTTGTTATCGTTTCCTCACCTTAAAGATGCCCACCCAGTCCCTGGAGCTGGGCTTTAAGGCAGCAACGAGGGTGTAGCGGCAGGTTATTGGGGTTGAAGGTGGGTATGAGCGGGGGATGTCGATGAACACCACCTGGGAGAAGGTGCGTGCTGACTAGTCGGCTGCTGCCTCCGTGCGGCTCTCCATGCTGAGCTAAAGTCCGCCTTGGAAGAAATAAAGACTGATGATGAAACTACATGTCATGAGCGTGACTGATGACAGCAGCTGCCACAAAATGGCTTTTGGTATGACAGAGAGCTTCACCGGCGTTTTTGTTGGCTTCCCTCTTCCTGTTGGTTTTTCAAGTTTTGCTTATGCGCACGAACAGTCTTGGTTTCACTTGTCACCACGTTGATTACGCATTCGGAATAAACTCAAAAAACACTTTCCCAGAGCTTAAACGGCTGAAACTTTACGTTAAAACGATTTCCTCCCCCCGCAAATTACATTCAATCTGTTATGACAACTTTTAAGGGCAGTTAGCTTGTAAAGTAACAGTAAAATAAAGAAACCGAAAGTGAGCAGAGCAAAAAGACCGCACCCGAAGATTATACTGCGTATTGATTAATTTGATGTGCGAGAGTTTATTTTTTAAACTACAATAAGATAAAATCTTTGGATAAAAACATTAAACTCACCTTTGCCGTCACTTGTCACCGCATCGAGAGCGACCGTCACGTCGTCGCACCTTAGATATAGAACTGTTATCTATGGTAGGAATCAGCTGCTTTGATGCATTCAAATGCTCCTCGAAAATTTGTAAATCAGTTTAGTAAATGCGATGTGACACTTGGGAGACGTAAGGCAGTAAGTGGCCTTCTTGGTAGGGAAGTGCTTTCCTGAATTTAGACATGGACATTGAGCTTGTAGACTACAGAGCCAATCACAACTAACTAAACGTGACTTCAGTGCTGTCAGATGGGCTCTAACTTCGCGTTAGTTCATATATGCTCTTTGTTCCCAATTCTTCTTGAAGGCAACAGTAGTGGCGTTAGTTCGGCTTCATTGTGGGAAATGTAGTCCAAGTTTAACAACTAATTACTTCTTCTCTTCTGCAGTGTAAGATTAAAACACCAGAGGGCGCTAAACCTCCTTTCCGTCGTTAAACTCATGCCGATCTGTACACTTACTTTGTGATATTATTTAGCCTACGTGTCATAATAATCCTTGACAGGTTTAAAAAGTGGTCACTTTAAATCCCAGAGTCATGTTGGTTGTAGTTTCTGATTTTTATTTGTCATTTACAAGCAAGCAAACAAACGCTAGGTGCATAATAGACTCCTAAAAAACCCGTTAAAGAGGCCATATGACATTTCAGAGTTTACCGCATGTGAGCACACATCAGTGAGACTTAACTTATAGGCCTACTTGAGTACTTGAATACAGGATAATATTAATGAAAGATGATAAAATAATTGTGATTAAATAGTAACAGACATCAGATCAAATTAGGCTACCTTCTTCTCTCTCAGTTTTCTCCACCTAAATTATCAGCACACCGTTTATAGATGATATGTGAAATTTAAAAAGCAGCGAAAATTAAGAATGAAAATGAATGAGTTGCAGAACAACTGGAAATATTATTCATGGTCTTCAAACTGAATGCAAAGAGTTGATCAGCAGGCGACAAGATAGGCTTATTATATTCATGATTTGATTTTTTTTAAAGCGTCATTTGAATTTAAAAATATTTGATATT
>JAQQZW010000014.1:964087-974648 GCA_029814745.1 Zanclus cornutus | reverse complement strand
ACTATCAAAAACACATCAGTGATATAAAATAGAAATAGAAAAATTGAAAATAACCAAAATATAGAAGCTGAAACCAACTAGATTTAGCAATTTTTGCCTAAGAATTGCTGAAATTATTATTTCATAATTAAAATTGTTGCATGTTACAGACTAATCTTTACAGCTCTAATAACAACCTATAAGTTTTTGACTGCAATTCAAAAGGCTAAGCTAATCAGAAGGGCTGCCCCAAAACCTTACAGCACTGATACATGTATACTATACTATATGTATGTATACTATATGTATATATATGTATATGATATATGTATGATATCTGTCTCTTCCCTCGTCTGTCTCATGTTAGGATGACGTGTGCATGCATCTCACAAACTACTCCATCAACAAGAACAGCGAGAACTTTGTCCGCGATGAGGACACTGGCAGCAAACGGTGAGCACATACGAGTAGATGTTCCTTGTTGGTGTCGTATCACCAACACTCTTAAAATACTGCGTATTTACTGCATGTTTGTTGTATTTTTCCTTCCACCAGGAAGCTGTCCACCCTGAACAAGCTCCTGGAGTCCAGCAGCTGCAACACAGACAAGATGTGGAATGACATTGAGGACATGATCGTAAAGACTCTGATCTCTGCTCATCCCATCCTCAAGCATAATTACCACACGTGCTTCCCCAACCACACCACCGGCAGCGCCTGCTTCGAGATCCTGGGCTTCGACGTGCTGCTGGATCACCGGCTCAGACCCTGGGTGCTGGAGGTGAGAGACCACCACGGTTCTGTTTGATCATCGTCATGCATATCGACTGTAAATAAGCAGGTTTATTGTGGTCAACTTTAAGTACTCGAGCTTCTTCTGTATTCAGTGGAAGTTAGCACAGATGATAGATTTGTATGAACAGATATTTTATTCAAGTTTGTTCTCGACCCCCCTTCTTTTACGTAGCTTTAAGGTTAAAAAACCCTTTTTCCACACTGTCTGACAGCATCATTTCCATTCTGCTTGCTCCAGCTTGTTTCTATTCCTTAAAATTGAAATACTACATATGTCTCGTGCATTCATTTATACACATAAAATTCAGCTCGCCATATTCATTATCTCTGGAAACTGTAGGATCTCTACAATAAAAAATAAATGCAGAGTTTGTAATAAGGTTTAAAGGGTTAAATGTTGCCTAAGAAAGCCACAATCTTCTCGGACTCCTAAATCATTCAATGTATTTGTATATTTGAGTCCAGGTGAATCACTCCCCAAGTTTTACCACCGACTCGCAGCTGGACCGGGAGGTGAAGTACGCGCTGCTGTACTACACCCTGGTCCTCATCAACTTGGGTGCCTGCGACCGCCGCAAAATCACCAAAGAGGAGAGACGCAGGGTGACGGACAGGCTGCACCAGAACAGCACCAGAGAGGCCAGGTGGGGTTCTGTCGGATGCTAATGGTGTGTAAATTTTTCGCAAGGTCACACACCCATTCCTGTGTGCCTCATGTAGACACAAGCAGGTGAAAGTTACAGCGTGTGCGCATGTGTCTGCCTGTGTTTCACCACCAGGTCGGAGGAACTGCGTCAGTGCCAGGCAGCCACGGTGGAGCAGATGGAGAGGTACGAGGCCAAACACCTGGGAGGCTTCAAGAGGATTTATCCCAGAGAGGGAGGAGAGAAGTACGACAAGTACTTTAAACACAGCAGCTCGCTCTTCCAGGAGACTGCAGCGTCCAAGGCCAGAGAGGAGTGTGCCAGGTACCTGCAGCATGCTTTCAACACACAGTCCAGTCGGGAGCAGGAGCTGCTGGTGATGCACAGATCTTAGTCTGCGTGGATTACGGGAGCTGTTTCACTGCAGAAAAGTGAAAACACGTTACTGCAGCTATACTGAAGCTACATGAGGTTGTGCATCATGTCACCAGTAATAGGGAGTGTTACTAAATTCACCTTAGCTGATGCCGAAAAGAGTAGTGGAATAAAGTTGATTAGTTAATCAACAGTACAGTAATTGATAACAAGTGATCATAAAATGATTTAATAAGTATAACTTATTAATAGTTTAAACCATCTATCAGGCAGAAATAACAAACATTTTGTTGGTTTGCAGATTTGTTTCTTTTCTGTGTTTTTTATTTGGTTAATGAGGGGTGATTGATAAGTTCATGGCCTAAGGTAGAAGGAGATGAGTTACACAGATCTCATTACTCGTACGTGCAGTTGAACTCTGTGAGTAATTATGCAGAAGGTTTGAAGTTTATAACTTTTGTGATATTTCTGTTCTGAGTGATTGAAGATTGCAAGTCAGAGCTGTCTGAGGAAATGGAGATCGGCCTTTGTGCAGTCATCTGTTACCTCCGTCTCAAGGAGGTCCACGAGGACATGAAGGCAACACAAGAGGAGGGGGCCCCTTCTCACAGCATGGTGGAGAAGAGGGAAACTTTCAAACACAGGAGAAAGAGATGACTGCACAGAGGCTGATGTTGTCAGTTTTCTCAACGGCATCTCTGCATTCACCGTAAGACAAAAATTAGGTAGTTTTATGAGAAGAACTGACAAACGTAAAAGTTCCCTCCGCTCAAAAATCTGTTTTGCGTATTTGGTCCTTCATTTGGAGATTTGGAGATTTGAGCCTCTCTGTGCATAACGATGTGTGTTCAGTTTGACACCAGGAGGTTTGTCTTTTTCATATATCAGTGAAGAAGGAAAGTTTCCCCGAGCTCAGCTTAAATTTGAGTTTAACAGTAGTGATCCAGTGTGCTGCTTATATGAGTGTGATGTGAAAATCTGAAGCCTCCAGGTCAAAAACACTGAGAATAGACTTCACAGTGAGGTAGGAAACTTTATGTGTTCAGCAGCTAAACTTCTGAAATGAAACATGCTGTATTTGCATATTCATTCCTAGATTTATCAACGAGGGAGAAACCACATCAGACAATTCATCTGACATGGTTTAATTTAACTATTTTTCCAAGCAGAGTTTTTTTTATATGTCTTAAAATATGTCTGGAGTACAGCAGAAGCGTCAGGATGAAGATAAATGAATCTGCTCGGTTCTGCACCAGAATTCAAATATGGCTAAAAGGATGTAATATGCATATCGTCCCCCTTGGAGAAATATTCATTTTCAACACGAACAAATTTAACGGTTTCAACCTGTCTTAAAACATCATTGCATTGTAGAAATATTAATGACGAGTATGAGACATATGCAGCTAGATGGGACAAACTTTTGGCAGAGAGCTGGTGATAAACTGATGGAATTAAAAACATTGATGTATTTGAATGTAATTTGGTCGGGGCTTGTTCCTCTTTTCGTCATTATTATTTAAGCATTAAATTTTTGCTTAAAAAAGATAAAGGGGTTTAATTAGTAGTAAATTATTATGATTATGAAAAGTCCTTTGAATTAATATCAGAGAGAGATACTAGAGTTTCTGTGTATTTATGCCTTTAGGCAACAGCTGCAGGAGCTGCGGCTGAAGCAGGAGCAGAAGGAGAGAGACCACAGGGGAAGTCGAAGGAGAGACTTGCAGGGGGAGACGGCGGGTGAGAGAGTCAAACCACGACGAGCACAAATACAACCCCCCAACTCAAACTGCGGCCGCGACCTGCAGCCGGTGAGGCCGTCTTTTTGTGTCATTAAAGATGCAGTTTCCAAATGAAACCACAAGAGGGAGTCGAGCAGCTTCTGTCCTATGATGAATGGTTCATATTCTGGCTGACCCCTTTGAGTAAATGTCCTCTTACCCATTTTAAATTAGCTAGAATCATATTCCTGCAGATCATTTTTATTGGATGTCTCTCATTTCAGATTCAAATATCTTTTATTGTCAAGACAGGAAAAACAAACAGTGTTATCAAGGTTATTCAGTGACAGTAATTGCAAATATATTGTAAATGCATACTGGTGGCTACATATACACTGAGGCAATAAAAACAAATCGAATCAAATGTCTCTCTGTTTCTCTGCAGCCGCCTCTGTCCAGTGTGTCGGTCTGTCCCGAAGCTGCAGAAGTCCGAGAGGAGAAGCGGGAGCAGCAGGAGGAGGAGGAGGAGGAGGAGGAGGCGGCGGCAGACATGGAGGAGCAGGAGCGTGTCGATGCGCTCCTTCAGAGGAAGAAACTGCTGCAGGATCTGGGGGTAGTGGACCAGATCCACCAGCTGCTGCAGGGCCGGACAGAGGGAGGGGGAGTCCTGCAGGACGCCAAGGACGCCTGCACCACCCACCAGCAGAGTAAAGAGGCTCAGAGACAGCAGCAGATGAAGGTAAGAGCCGACTACAGGTGCTTGGTGTTGGTTCAGTTAAATTAACTGTGCTTTCTTTAGCCTCCCCTCACTGCAATGTTTTCTTTTATTTCAGTTTTACTCTTTGTCACAGTTTTCCCAAAGATCAAAGATCATGCAGCAGTCCTGCACTCGGACATCATGGCAGGTACGTCCCCAGAGATACAGGAGAACACACACGATCCATATTCTGTTGCCACATCTCTTTATTTGAAGAAACTAGAAATGTAAGGTGTCCCTCCTGCTTTAAAATGTAAAACAGAAAAAAAAATACAATAAAAATAATACAAAAAACAAACTTCAAAAACGTCCTGTTATGACGCCTTTAATTGTCCATACTTCTTTTTTTCCTTAAAGTTTCCAAAGAAAAGAAAAAAGGAAAATTTCTCGAATTGTTTTGCGGTTTCACATTTTTTTAACGAGGGCTTCGACTAATAATTATTTTTAGTATCATTTAATCTATAGATTTAAATAGTGCTAATCTAATCTATAGATTCAGATTTAATCTTATTTTCTTGAGTAATCAATTAACCATTCAATCTATAAAATGTTAAAAATATTAAATGAACACCACTCACAATTTCTGAGCCTGTGGTGAAGTCCTCAGTTTGTTTTGTGTGACCAACAGTCCAAAATCTAAATACAGTTAATTTACTCTCGAATGTAACAAAGGAAACCAGCAAATTCTCACATTAAAGAAGTCGAAATCAAATAATCTGTGATTGAAAAATGTCTGAAACAATTAATGAATTATCAAAATCTTTGCCAATTATTTGTTTTTATTGACTCATTTTTCTACTCGGTTCTACAAGTAAAAGCTAATATTGTTCAAGTTCGTTCAGGATTATGTGAGAGAGGAATGTTTTCAAATAAACAGTTTGTTCTTCAACAGGCCAAACAGTTCATGCAGTTCAGATTTAACTCTGAAATCAAAAGCAGTCCAAAGTAAATCCACATACATCAGTTAATTTTAAGCGTAAATGTTAAATTAAAAATTACCCCATGAATGAATTAACAGCAGTCAAATCCTAATATTAACCAATAATTGTCAGTGAAGAATGAAAACTCGTTAACAGTCGATGTCTCTGGTCACTGTCAGTGATTGTATAACGCTCAGGCTGTTCAAATGAAAGCAGTGGTGGTGAATATTAATTTGCAGTACAAATGAAATCACCATAAAGCAGAATTAAAATGACACATCATGACTGCTGTACTGCAGCACATCCACTCCCACATGACTCAGCAGCGCCTGCTCGGGCCCACGACGGACCAGAGGAGCCTGATGGAGTCTGAGCCCGAGAGCCACAGCAGAGCGGGAGACACACGAAGGACCATCAGCATCCAGCGGACACACTGGCCAGGTAATCACACCGCCACACTCCGCACGCCGCGATTTCACAGAAACACACACAGCAGCGAAAGGCAGCAAAGCTGGAGCTTTACATTTGTGATGTGAGTTGATTTTCTTTGGCTGCGTCTCTCTTTGGGCTGTTTTTTCTGCAGTCAGTATTTAGTTACTGTTTTGCCTGTTTGCCTGTGTTGCATGTTTTGTTTGCAGAAAGAACATATTACTGAAAACTTCAATGCCGTGTGTTTTACTGCATTTCTAAAAATAAATGTAGCTACAAGATAAAGCAGGCATGTGATGAAAAACTCTTAAAGTCATATTAGCTGAAAACAACATTTATTACTTACCATCTGAGTTGGAAAAAAAGAAAATATTTGCTTACAGTCTCCATCACATCCATTACACAAAGATTCACATAATTTAACGTCAGTTATTAGAACTGTGGAACTTTTATTCCTGCACTGTTTTGTCTTGTTTTGTTTAAGTGTGAAGCTTGTTTGATATTTTAAAATCTGACAGCAACTTTCCAGAGAAATAAACACATAATTAAAAATGACAGGAACTAAACTTCACAGCTCGGTGCTGTCTTTATATTTCCAGTTGGATTTTCCTCAGTTGTCGGATTTTCTCTTCTGTTTCCTCCTCAGTCAGCAGCTCTCTGGTTGTCAGGCAGGACAGCAGGAGCAGCTCCAACACGGACGCCCGGTCCCGTCCGAGCATCCCGATCATAAACCGCAGCCCCCGCGGAGGCCTGCGCTGCAGTGCCTACGTGTCCCACGACCCCGCAGCCCTGCAAAGCCTGCTAGTCGTCTCCACTCGCGCACCCCTGGTCAGGAGGTCTGGCTTCTCTCACATCGTCCGCAACTCCTCCCGCAGAGCCCCCCAGCAGGGGAAAGGGCAGTGAGGAGCCGGAGCACCGAGTCCAGACCTGCTGCTGGATTAAAACCACTGTAGACAAGCAGGACCGGAGAAGAGCTGCAGGTAGAGCGGCTTTAAACTGTGAAAATAAAAAAACACACTGTGCCTGTGATGAACATCTCTTGTTTGTAGATAGATTTTATATCAGGTTGCCTGCAGTTTACGCTGCTTGCCACTACATAACCTCCAGCGCTGCAGAAACAACATTATGGCTTTGTAACTTTTTCTACCTGCTGTGTGTGCTGGGATATGTGTAATATTCTGCTCAGAGGATGAGTTATCTCACACGAACCTCACCTGCAGTGCCAAAAATAAAAGCAGACGAGTCTGATTTAACACCACACAGCTTCTGTGATCCAAATCATACACATCCTCTGAAGAAGTGTCAGGATCTGATAAACTCACTGATTCCTGTGTGATGAAATGAGCTCAAAGTGGCTCAATGAAAACAAATATAATTCTCATGAATATTTAAGTATTATTAATTCAATTTAAAGCCCATTTTAAGATAAACTGAGAAATATTAAAAAGTAAAGGCCTTCTGCTTCTTTTCTCAAGGAAATTTGTTTGTGCAGTCACTTATTATTTTTTGTTTGTTTTTTGCATCGATGGTTAATAAAGTATCTTTTTTTTAAAATGTGATTTAAGTTTCATCATCTTTAAGATTTTTTCAGTTAGTTTTTTGGATGCTGAAGGAAAAAAGATTCCACTAGGCTACAATTAGATGTTCCTGTTTGTTTTGTTTTTGAAATTACTGTTCTTATTTTATGTTTAAAGGTTTAAAAAAAAGGAAAATAGATCGTTTTTTATTATTAGGTTCTAGTATAACTCATTTCGGCTGCAAAGCTTTTATTTATTGTTCGTAAATACGTCCGCTCCTGCGTGTGTGGATTCATTCTGGAACATTTCCGTGCGACACAAAGAGGCCATAAAGTTTTACAGCATCTCTGCGTCCGGTTTCTTTGTTTTGGTCGCAGACTGAAAACAGAAAGAGACACAAAAAAAAAAACAACTTTTAAACTATAACAACGCGAAATCCTCCAAAACAGCACGAGCTGGGATCTCCTGTGAGAAATGCAGGCCTACGCCGCTGATTTCGGTAAAGAGCTCAGAAAACAGTTGGACAATAATCTGAAAGTGTGCAGAAAAATATGATTTTTGTTTTGTGTAAAATTGATATCATGCAAAAGAAAGAAAAGGCGCTTCAAATGTCTTCTCGTGCGTTTAAAGCCTGTTAAACCTAAAGTGACCGACAGATTTAAAACGAAAGAGATTTTGTTAAAAACCTTTCAGTGAGGGAGGCCTCAGCCTGCAGACACTCCGACTGCACGGTTCCACTTTTAACTGAGATATTAGAAAAACACGCCAGAAGACAGACAGAGACTCACAGGCCTGCAGAGAAAAATAAATCCAGCTGTTAATAATGGGCCTAATTTCATTTAGCCTTTATTATTCTGTCCTATCACACAACATTGAGAAAAGGATTATAAACGAGCCTGTACATTAAAAGATTGATCTAAATTCTTTTTATTTCGGAGGTAAAGTTAAAACTTTGATTCCCATTTTTATAAACTTTTTTTTTTTTAATCCAAAAATCTCCATTTTAAGGAAACGACCGTCACTTTGTTGGAGCTTGTGTCTCCTCGAGGCCAAAAAAAAAAAAAAAAAATCAAAGCGTTGTGGGATTTTGTTGTATTTCAGGAATTTATGGTTTTATTGCATCTATAAACGTCGGAAATCCTCGTTGGTGGTGGAAATCACCCGCATGTCAACCGACGAAGACCATTTTAAACAAACCTAAACGGAAATCAGACATACGTACGAAACAATTATAAGAAGAAATAAGAGGAAACGGAATGAATTTTGGCCTGAACGGCTACAGGCTATGTGCAGGGCTTTCAGATTTCAATTTTGTTCTGATGATCTTAATAGAAAAGTTGGCGAAATGTGCTGCTTTAAGTTTTTGTGAGCCTAAAATTCCCCTCAGGACTGCAATCAGCCGAATACGGTTCCCATCTTTGGCCTGTGTGATCAATGCCACATTGATCTGCAGTGGGCGAAGGAAACCCTCCATTTGGAGAGATCATAATATGATCTTTAGCTTAATCTAAAAATCTTTTAGCCTGAAAGCAAAAAAATAAGCTCAATTATCCGCGTTTGAAGAGTAAATATTACACGATTATATTGGTGCCTGTTGAGAGTGGAGCAGTTTTAAAGACCGAGGTCACGCGCGGTTTAGGCTATTGGAAGATTGAGGCCAAAATCATTTAATATTCAATGATTTGACTTTTCAGTATCTGAAAAACACGACAGCCGTGATTAGAGAACAATAAGAAGCTGCACAGACCTTTTAGACAGAAACCAGAAGCTGGAACAGAACCAAGCGCAGCACATCCAGAACAATGTCAACCTCACAAAAATACTCTTCCATTCCCACATCTTTACACTTTCAACCTGCGTCACATTTTAACACTCCAGGCCTTGGAGAAAATAAAGATGGCGATGAGAAAGCATGTCTAAAAGCACAAAAACGGCGGCTGTTTATGAAAATTTACAACTTTGCCATGGAAGTTTACGACTCGCCAGGCTCCGGGATTGGTTGCTGGCGGTCATGTGGACAGCAGGAATGGGAACTTATTTCCCATGAGGTTATATTGCAGCTGCTGTTTTCCACCGCTCATTCACTTAACACTAGTAACACAACCTTTTCTTGGCTCTTTGTATATGCAATACGCGTACGCAGTGTTATTGTGAGAAGCTGGCTGCTGTGCGTGCGTAATTTTCCAAAAGTGGGCGATGGAGCCTCCGCGCGATGCCTCACTGCGTGCGCCATGTTAATGTGGCTCTACTTGTGTAGCTATGTTCGTGAAAATGAGGGATCATCACACTTCTGGATGGTGGGATTACTTTGATGAAATCACTTGAACAAAGTGGGAAATTTGGGGAGAGGACCGGGAGGAAGCGAGAGGAGCTTCTGCGGAGTGGCACCCACACAGGAAATGATGGATTATAAACAAAGGTAAGGGCACCATGTTTCTAATATGCCGCCGATTAACTCCGCACAAGTGCGCTGCTGCAGCACTGTTGTGGCTGAACTGTCACTGTAGGCCTGATGTTTATGTTACTGGGAATGGAAAGATCAGTCTTTAAGAAATGGCAATTATCCAGTCCACAGCATCTTTTTTTTTCCCCCTGCGCTGTGTGAGCTATTCTCAACCAGTTGCTGATCTTTCTGTTTAACCCGTGAGATGCTGCAGCGCCCTCAAAAGCGCCAACAGATCTCAATGTTTGCGCTATTTTTGAAATAATCTCCCGTGTTTGAAGTCTGAGGCCTACAGGAGAGTAACGACGTTGGGCTTTATATTCAGGAGGGGTTCAGGCTGCAGGCCAGACAGGCTTGACTTTGATGATGATGATGATGATGATAATGATGGTCATATAGGCCCTTTGCAGCCGCCGAGACGTTTTTTTTTTATCTTAAAAAATCAGCAGCATCCATCAGCCGTTTACTCTGCTGGCAGGTTTTATTCTATTTCATGTTATCTTCTCTTATTTTATTTTTTTTATCCTGTAAAACCAGCCCAGCCATCAGAAGTCGTGGAGGTTGATATTACGCGCCGCCGTCTATTTCTCCAGTTGTTGCGCTTCTCTTTTTTTTTACAATTCTTTTATAATTCACACAAATATTTGCTCTGGTTTTTGGCCTTTTTTTGATTTAGCAAAAACTACAGAGTCCATAATGACGCGTTGTAGATTTTGCGGGATTTCTGGCGCCACTGCGGCTGTTTTTCTGCGTCCTGTTTGATGCTGCAGTGTTGTAAGAACATCATGTGATCATGTGAAAACACTGGACCGTCTCTCTGTCAGACAGCAGAATCATCCGTGAGTCTGTTTGTTTGCACTGTCCAGATGTGCAGCAGCTGTCAGGCTTCAGGGGCTGCGGCCTGGTTCAGAGGCGACACCGCTTAGCTCGCTGTGCTTTATAAAACACAGATAAAGATTTTTTAATATAAATAGTTAAGTC
>JAQQZW010000014.1:861286-874638 GCA_029814745.1 Zanclus cornutus | reverse complement strand
TGCAATTACTTTGAGAGATTTAAGTAGGCTAAGAATGCCTTATATGCACTTTATTTTTATTCATCCTTAAAATATATTGGTATTTTAAGTCTTATCTTATTTAATATGAAATAGCAAGTAATTTATTTGTTTCATATATAATTATAACAGTGCAGAGCATGTCTTGGTTCTGTCACCCTTGTTCTATATAGAATACACATTCAAATGAAGCAAAAAAAAGAGATTATATCACATTAAACAAAATAGTCTATGCAGTAAAACAATCCATAAAATGTAAAGAACACACAAGATCTAAAATTAAATACCACTTTTATTTCTCCAAGTAGATCACGACAAAATATTTTTAGTGAACATCATGAAATTCACTATATATTAACCCACATTAGGTTGACGGGCCTTTTGTGGTATTTCTTTGAAATGTCAGCTTCAATCTGCAAAAACAAATAACAATGAACAATCAGAATTACAGGCAATAATACTCATTATTTACTGAGATCCTCTGAGTAATGTGATGTATATTAATTATGAGCCCTTTGTGCAACACATATTCCTTTTAAGTATTTTAAGTATACATAAACATGGATATATTGATCTTGTGTCAAATGTTTAGATTTTTAAAATTCAAAGCTGGTCCTTTTTTATGTGTACTGTCTTCTAAATGGTGAAAACAATGTTACACAACCTTCTCTTTCCATTGAGCTGGAAAACTGCCAACACCGTGAACATAAATAAATTGAAATAGTAATCCAATACCAGTTTCTGGAGTTCCCGGGTGCATCCTGCCAGCAGGTCAACACGAGGCTCCAGTCTGGACTGCTCCTCTAGGGCTTCCTGCCTTTTCTCAGCCATTGTGGCACCCTTCAGTACCAGAATGTCCGCCTGCTTAAGCTTCTGTCTCAGCACCTCCTACACACGTTCAACATACCTAAACAACACATAACAGGTGATGATAACATTTCTGAAGGAAAATAAAGGGTCTGAATTCTAATCCTTTTCCCTTTTCCCCAAACTATCAGGCCAGATTTCTGGATTGCTGCTTCAGTTACAACAGATTCTGTGTATTGACAAACATGTATAAAATCACTACATGATTTCTGCTGACTGAAGCTGATAAAATGAGGATCAGCTATGGCAGCATACCGTGGCGAGGCTTGGATCATAAACAGGTGCTGCATCCGAAGAGAGGTTAGCCGGCCCAGAAGGTACTGCACAACTGACAGCATCTCCCGAATATGTCCGCGGGTTTGGCCTTGGATGACAGAAGGTGCCAGCTGGAACTGGCTCATAGCTACCACATCTCCCTCCTCTCCCATCTCACTCACGCGCTGGGTTAGGAATGCTTCCAGCTGCACAAACACATAAAACTAGTGTCACTTGTTCGGGATAAATGTGATAGATGATCTAATCTATCGTCCAAATACTACTGAAGAAATTCAATACCACAGTAAACATGGTGGCCATCCTTCAACCAACCTTGTGCCCCACAATTATTTATTTCCATTCAGTGTACTTTTCTGTAACTGTCAACTTACCTACAAGTTAAAACAATTACTGTGAATTCATTTTGCTAATATTTGTTATACATACTAATAGTCCCAAGTTGTTTGGAGCAACTGGGTTTGAATTTGCACAGCTAAAAATCATGTTTAGTTGCCATCACAGAAAGACAACCTAAACCTGCATTAATAGCTTTTGGCCACTTGGGGGCAGTGGAAACAAGCCATAAAAACAATACTGATATATTACTTTATAAAAGTTGATATGGCACGATTGTTAGTAAACAGCTGCTGATTTACCATCCAGAGGATACAGACCAACGTAATAATTTTTTGGAGTCGAGTTTTGCGGCCACCTGATGATGTAAGTCCAGTATTTGCTTACAGATTGCTTGCGGCTTTTTTTAAACATTGACAACAGCTGCCTGCTGCGACTGAAGTTAAGTTTCAGGCTGTAAAACCATAACAATGAGCCGAGATGAGCTACAGCTCCACAATTTGAAGACTTTACATTAAAAAATATAATTGTTTCTTTCCCTGTTTCCTTTTTTTTTACTACATCAATAATTACAAAAATTAATAGATGAATTAAAAGATGAAAATAATCACTAGTTGCAGTTATGTTTATGGTTTTATATATCTTTTTTTCAGGACTACAATCACAATCGTGAGGACATTAACTCCTACACAAAGCAGTCAAGTGGTCATTTATGTGCTTGGTCTTGCGAGGACACTTTGACGCCAGACGACGAGCGTTTACCTCCATGAGCTCGTCGATGAACAGGCTGCGTGACTGAGAGTTCTCCAGAATAGTTAAAGCATCCTCACCCCTCGCCACACCCTCGGGACCTACGAATCGGCACACGTCTTCAGCAAACATTTCAACAGCTGAGCATGTGATAAGTTGTGGAGAAACAATGGTGAGTTATAAAAAGAGAAGTAGTTACAGTCTGTGCCCACGTCTATGACTTCAATTTCAATGGGAGCTGCTTCACTGTCACCCCAGTCGATACCGGCAGCACCGGCGTCCTGTCGAGGGGGAAAGACAGACAGAAGCTGGTGCGTCAGAGCAGCGGTTCCCCACCTTGTCTGTGTGAACACATGATCTCAGGTTCCCCTTCAGCATGCTACAAATGTGCTCACTGGAAATTATTTCAAACTTGATGTTACTTAACACTTCTATAAAAGTGTGTATTGTCGTTAAACAGTCAGTTTGGTAAAGTTTGCAGACAACTTTACACATTACTTTTACATAATTATTTATCCATTATATTTATTTAACCATTTTAACTGTTTGCACATTACTTTAAGCTAATTATTGAACTATTTCTTTGGAACTTTTAGCAAACCGTTCCAAATTTTCTTCAACTCTCTGTATTAGAGGAAAAATGTAACGTATGTATAATAAACATTCTTTTTGCAGAAATTATTTTTAATTTTTTCTGAATATCTACATGTCAATAGTTCAATAATATGAGATGAACATGAACTACTCATATAAAACAAAAATGTAGACACGTTCAGGTGTGTTACTTCAGAGCTCGGCTCCAGACTGATGCCCCAGTCTATTCCGTCCTCAACTGTGATGCCGTAGTTCACATCCTGGGTGTCTGTTCCTTTGCCAAAGTCACCCCAGTCAATCTAAAGGGGGTTTTAAATGAAGACACAGACACACAAAGTCAGTGATGAGGAAAATCAGTGTTGACACACAAATACATCTCTGTGACCTATTCTGGCATTTGTTGAATATCTCACAGTAGCACAGAGCTGCCACATGAGTCCTGAGGCTGCATTACATAAAATATTACAAAAACCAGTTTTGTAACTGTGATAATCTAAATTAAAAAATTTGGACTGTGTGCCAAAAATAACAGAGAGGAAGTTTCTATTACATGACCCTGATTAACACATTCAGTATTATAGAGGCGGTAAAACCAACCGTGTCTTCTGTGACTGTATCAGGAGGTGCTTCCTCAACAACCGGCCTTTCAATTACTGTGGGAATCTCCACCGTTCTACACTCATAAAACGTTGTGTTTCCTCTCTTCTGGACAAATGTCAGCATTGGCAGGACTGCGTCAGACCTACAAATGATGACATGTAAGCTCATGATGCAAAACGTGAAAATTTCACTGTTTAGAAGAGCAGACAAAAAGTTGTATAACTGTGAGGTAAATGTATGTATACAGAGTTACTTCAGATCAGGCTGAGCTGCACTGTGTAAGCCAGAAGTAAAGGAGATAAACACACAGAGCAGTGTGAATAAAAGTAGACTGTATTTTGAAGATATACTCACCACTCACATACAAAGTTTGTGAAAGCAGAATAAAGTTGGATTTGCTCCTCTAACTTTGCCGCATCCTTCCCGACTTGCTCAAGAACCGACGGTAACTCTCTGACCAGAGCCTGAAGCTCGCGAGCCACATTCTCTCCCTGTCAGAGGAAACAAAATAAAAAGATAAAGAATGTCTTCACAGAGAGAGAGAGAGCACGGACAGGCATCATGTCAATCCATCAGTCTGTTCATAAAAGACATCATTCTGAAAGCTGCACAGTCACAGTGTTTTAACGCTCTCCTGCAGGTGTGCACGTTCCTGGACTTACTCTGATGCCATACTGTTTGCAGGCTACGTAGTATCGCTCCTTCAGGTCTGCGGCGGAGCTCTGGCACTCCACCTCCCGTCTGCTCAGCTCCTGCTGCAGCTGCTGGGCTTTGGCCAGCTGCTTCCTCAGAGCCGGACCTTCATAGCTCACATTGCGGCTCAGCAAGTTGGCCACCTCAGCTGGGACACAGCAACAGATTTCTGACTTTTATTAAAGAATTCCATTCATGGAATTATTTAGTTTCTACGGCTGGATGCTATTTCACAACATAGCAGCAACAACATCTACTGTTTTCAAGTTCAGAAAAAGAAGCTTTTGACGTTCTGGTTTCCGTGAGAATCACAACAGGTCCTGGGACCAAAGTCAGTTATTTAAATAGCCTTCCCACCAAATGAAATACTGAAGAATAACAGCTGTAATTGTGTGTGCGGATGGTGTCATACTATGATAAATACACACACACTCCTCGTCATTATTTTTATACTTACCTAAATAGATATTATCTGCCTCATAAAGGGACACAATCTCTTGCCAATCCTGTGACAACAAAAGCACAAAACGCAATTCAAATCTTAATTTTAGGACAGTTTCAGAGAAGAGAAACGTGACATAAAGAAATCCCCTCGGACCGATTTGTTTGTGATACTAATCCAGACCTGACAGAGGCGCTGTGAGACACAGAAGAGCAGTTTGTTTGAATTCTCTCACCTTCATCCTCTGAGATGAATATCTGCCGAAGATGTTCTTGGAGGAAGCCTCAGTTCCCTTCAGTATCTCCACTATCCTCAAGCAGTGAAAGTAGTGAATGTCTGTCAATAAAAACAAACCAACAAAACAAAGTAAGCCGATTTCTACAGATGACGGAGAAGAGTACAGGTAGCTTCAACTCTCGACAACAACTGACGAACAAACTAACAACAAACATTAACGGTTACTACGGAGGAAATATGCTACATTACATAACAATACACATACAGTCGAGGGCTAACGCTGCTGCAGGTAGTCAGGGACCTGGAGCCGATCTGTGCCTCTCACGTATTATTATTACATTCGAGTAACAGAGCTGAGCATTTGTTTTTCTGATCCCTGATGATCTCTGAAAAACCCAGAAAGTAAACTGACAACACTTAAGGCTGTTTTGAAGATATTAACAGAATCATCAAAGACTCTTCTCTATCTGGATGAAGACGTATGTTCTGTCTGCTGCACAGCAAAAACAATTTTTAAGCAATTTCCAGGCTGTGACTTTATTCCATAAACCAAACAATGATGGCAGCTGGAAATAACATATCTCAACCTTTTTTATTTTTTACAAAAAAATAGTTGGCAAAACAAAAACGAACCCATATCTCCTTGCTTGTTTCGTAAGAAACATGAAAACTATAAACATGTTACTCTAAATTAAAAATCAAAATAATGGCAAGTAATATTAACATGGATGTACCTTCCATTATAACTTATGTATGGCACAGAAAACAATATAGAGTGTAAACTTGAACAAAAATAGTGGAAATGGACACATGAGGAAAATCCAACAGACATTAAAGCTGTTTCATGCAGGACATATTCCCATAATCTGTGTCCTGTTGGTAAGAAGAGTCTAAGAGGATTCCAGAAATACCTTAAAAACTGTGCCAAGTGTTGTGTTTATCTTTTAGAAAAATGGATGCTTCTCTCATGTTAATAATGTGGGGCTATCAGAGACCTACAGGAGCCGGAGAGGAGCTGCTTGATCTCCTCGTTCTCTGGCATGTCCTGGATGGCAGCATTGATCTTCTCTCTGATAACTTTTACTGCGCTCTGCCATTTCAGATTACAGTGTCGTCGATCCAGCAGCCAGTCTGTGGACACAGAATGATTTAACAGCATTAATATGTCCGGATTAGGCGTCATCTGATTCATCTGTTGCAGGCGACAGTTGGTTACAGTTCTGCTAGTAAAGAAACACAAGTTCATAGTTTGCAGTAACAGCGGGAATTAACAGTCCATTTTATCTTCACTTGACTCACCCGAAAGCTTGCTGGTCTGAATGTCGATTGGAAGGTTTTGAATATTCTGTTGAAGTGAGAAAACGGTCAAGATGTTGGTAATTTATGACTCATTTCTCTTCATTTGTGACGCTGTGGCTCAGACAGACAGACATACTGCATTTTAACGCGACTTGTAACGTTAAACGGCGACAGGGATAACAGAAAGAAGTCTCGACCGAGAGGACAATAATGTTTTTATTCAGCCTTGTGAAATGTTTATATTTCAGCAGCCTGGACTTTGACTGTGTGACAGCTAGCTAACGTTAGCTAGCAAACTTATTTAACTCGATTCAGAAAGACTTCGTTTCATCTTACCTCCATTTCGCTTCACCTTTTTGAAAACGAAATCACTTTTAAGATTTTACGCCTTCATTATAGGTTTATTTAAAAGGTTTATATCCAGATTACTGCCCCCATCCGCATTTCACTGTCAATGACACGTTACGAGAAGAAGAGCCAATAGAAGGAGTTGATGTTGCGTTTGCTAGATATTTTGACCAATGATGCGGTACTATGCTGACAGCGGCAGCTGATTGGTGTGTGGTTTCTATCTGGGTTTGGTGCAGAGTTAAAGTTGGTCGGTAGAGGGCGATGTCGCACTGTAAATGTCTGCTTGCTTTGAGATTAAAACAAAGTGACTGTGTATAAAGATCTGTTTAATACTATTACTACTAATGTTAATGGCACTATTCGATGTTTTAGCGACACTGGGATTGTACTATACCTGCCTCACACACATTTAAAAACAAGAATTTGATTCAACGTTCTACGGCTGCTGCGGCCACTATTATTAATGTACTGAGGGGCCTCATTCATACTTCAAGGAGGCATAAATGTAGAATATCTGCAGGAATCACTTGTGTCGCAAAATAACCTCCATACAAGTGTGCTTTTATTTAAGTTTAAATAAACATGTTGAATCTTTCTCATCAAAATCAAAATGACAAATATGCTAATTAAATCAGATTTAAACCAAACCATATGTTATATTTCACTAATCTAAAAACTGAAGATTTCTGGTCACACAGTTAGGTGGTACTAGTATTCTTTTTCCTGTTCTTAAGGTATAAAGGCACGTTCAGTAATAAATGTATTTTAAATTAAAACTTCTGAGATGTGTGATTCTGAAGAAGTGCAAGTGAGTGTTGTGTGCTTTTCCTTCTGCGCTGTAAAGACTATGATGATTTAACAGTTTCAATTTTCCATGAAATGGCTCTTCTAAACCCCGACATATCAGATATCATATCAGACTATTACTTTTAAGGTTACAAATACTGCAATACTTTTGCCATTACTTCTGCTACTACTTTTACATGGATTTTTAATACTGCTGTTACCACATATATCACCACTACATTGCAGCTCTTGAGACTTTGTTTTGACTATTAGGTACAACGTCCCCACAGAGGTCAGTCCAGCAGAACTGACATAAGCCTTTAAAACGCTTATGAGACATAATTTTAAAAACTTTCCTTATATGCTTGTACTCTGTATCCTCTTATGTTGTATTATTAACACTCTATTACATTTTTAAAAATATTTTATCTACTTTCTTGTCTTTACTAAAGGCTTTTTATTTAATGAAAATAAAGTTTGCATCGTAATTTTATTTTTGATATTGACCACAAGGACATATAGTGCAATGTGAGAAAATAATATAGAAGACATAGTGAGACAGAGCAGATGAGGTTGCTGAAGCCAACAAATCCACATGATAATACTGTATGTACAGGTGGGATGGGTGTTCTGTGCATGGCGGCGGAAAGCAATGTCAAAAGACACTGCAGTGACTTCCTCATATTCAAACAGTGAGAGAGAGAATGACCTCTCATGCTCTGTATGGAAACATGTCCATTTGTTATGTTTCCCTGCTCATTTATGGAGCTTTTTTCTTAATTTCTCACCTTTCTAAAACTGCATTTATCTTAACTTGCAAATACAGTGGCATGTCCTGTTAACTACAATAATGGAGAACTCTAATATAGTCATTGTAAAAAATAGTCTTGAAAATAAAGCAAAGCTCTTCATATATATTTAGTGAACAGATGATCAGTGTGTATGGCTCTGTCTGTGCAGACATTACAAGGCTGTGCTGAGCTGTATTGTCACATTGCTCCAGGGGTCTTTGGTCTTTCTTGTGATTTATCCTGCTGTAAACGTATACATCCGGCTGCGAGCGTGTGGCAGCATGTATCGTAATAGACTTCTTTGTACCATTTTTACTGTCCCACATGATGGCACTAAATTGAATTACCTTCCACGAGCAGCTCATAGTTGACACAGTCCAAATTGTTTTCTTATCTTTGCTGCGGAGTTTCATTTCTGCGCAAAGCTACTTTCAATTCTTTTTCTTTTTGTGACTGAAATAATTGTTTGAAAATCTATTGATATGGGGAAGAATATAAAATCTAGTTTCAGTATCTGTGATAGAGGAAAATTTCCTTCTACGACATTAACAGGTCAGAGTATGAGGCAATATATCTTATACTGTCAGCTGAACACTGTTTGAGTCTTCCAATCATTGAGCGAACTCATCAAATCAAAGCTCAACTGCCTAAAGACATGGATGGCTGGGTAAAATACTACCTGCAAATCATTCCCAGCTTTGGATTGAACCAACTTGGAGTGCCAGATTAAATGGGTCTGTCTTATGAAGACTGGATAGTCTGGAAAATTACAAAAAAGATATCAAACTGACATCAAGACAGTTTCCTGTGATTGTCTTACCTTCATGGTCGGAGGCGTCAAAAAAAATTCAACCTGTCCCACAGCTACAATGCTATCACTCAGAGTGCTGAACATATCGTACCAGCAAAAATACGACTTGATGTCAATTCTCTGCTCCTTTTTGTGTAAAAGGTTCTTGAATTTAATGAAAGTTGCCTCTTTTTTTTCAGTTAACTAAAGTTCAGACACAGACAGACTAGCAGTGTTTAAGTTTAACATTGAAAACTACAGTTAAAGGAAAAGTCTGGCAATATTCTGTTAATCATTTCTTCTCAACACATCTAATGAAAAATCCAAAACCAAAACCAACAAATGTGATGGTCTGTCTCCCAACACCGTCCTACTTTCGTAGTCTGTCTTTGCTCCAACCCAATGTGTTTCCACTGAAGATGTAAATTTTTGAAATGGATCATGGATGGATACTTTCTTTTTTCAAAATAGACTAAATGAGACTAAATGACTCCTAAACAGCTGGAAACTGTGGTTTTTAGCAAGATTTACTCAAACAGGAGGAAATTGAGAAATTTAAGGACTATTTTTCAGCTGTATATTGATACACTTCTGTTGCTCTACAGTTGGTATTTACAGCAGCAGAGGAGTATATGTAGGACTGAGTCACAACAAACCGCAGTGTTTGATGTAATGAAGTAACACCCAGTGCAACAGTGTGGCTCACTGCTGTGTTTTTGATAGATTTTGGACAACAGTGGAGCTCTGTGGCACAGAGGAAGAAGATAGGCCAAATCAGACAGTGTTTGTCAGGAGGATCTTTTCTTTTTGGTTCATTGTCTTTTCATGGGTTCTGGCAACGATATTAAAACTATAGAATACCATTACACTCATCCCTTAAGATGAAATGAGATTAGATGTTTTCTTGTTCTTGTTGAAAATTTGTCAGTTTTTCTACAATTTTTGTTGATATGTAAATATTATATGAACATTTATGCAAAATGACATAAAATAATCAAAATGATGTTAAAAGCTACAAACTGTTCTTACTGCTGTTTCACATAATTTACAATTCTGTAAAGGTGTAAAATGACCATTTTAGAAACTCAATTTGTGCATTTAAAATTGCCTGAAATCATCATTTAGAGAGTAAAATGTGTTCAGTTCTAACACAATATGCTCATATCATGAACTAAAATTGTACAAACAATAATATCATCTCTCCACTGTGTCATCAGAATATCTAAGGTGTGTTTGTGTTTGTAACAGGGCTGTAGTCTGAGCCCTCAAACAATGAAATTCATTTCTTTAAATCAGCAAGAAAAACATTTCGTTGAGCCAAAAATGTTTTTTTTTTCTACCTCTTCTTACCCGCAGTGTGCTACAACCAAAGAAATGCAGTCTCTGTTATAAAATGATTCCCGTCTTGTCCAACTATAATCTGAACAACGGTGTGCGTAAATCTCTTCTTATTCAGGAGTGCATGTATGAAAACAGGTAGCCAAAATAAAGGTAAGTGTACATTTTGCGGGTAAAGTCTGAATGTCCCCTGAACTGTTCCTACTACTGTAGGGAGTATGATAATGCATGAAAGCGGCCTGTTTCCTACAAAGCGGACACGGTCCTCCGCAGTAAATGTAACCACTTCTCAGAACATGAATATTACAATGGCTCTCGTTGCTGTAGCCTAGAAACAACAGCGGATCCACCTTCACTGCTCTGTGCAGTCGTCCCTTTTAAGTGTTGCCTGGCAAACTGGAGGACAGGCCTGGTGCATTAGTTTGCCCCAACTAAAAGTCCTCATCTCGAATAACAGTATCTGACTTCCATAATGGAGGAAGCGAATCTCTGTGACCTTTGCGTAAAGGGAAGTTCATTTCAAACATCGTGCCTCACACATAATATGAACTCACGACTGCTGATTGAAAGTTGGAGTTCGAACTTGTTTTTGGTTACAGCGCCACGCACAACTAATTCAATTAACTCCAAGTTAATTCACTAAGGCTTCGTTCTGTGGTGATTAAAATGCAGAAAGAATGTGGTTTGGTTTTGTAAACAAAGTGAAACTCAGTGGACCCCTCCTCCACAGCTTGAAATAAATCGTTATGACGCATATGCCTCATCATAAGTAGCGTCAAACTGATGTAATCTATGTTTCCTCTTAGGGGGGGATCATATCAAATGCATGTGTTTGTAAAAAATGGATTGATTTGTCCTTACTGCGTGACAGCTTTTTTGTTTTCATGATCGGCAGCTCTCATAGCTCACTCATCTCTGTTCAGTTAAAGTCACTTATAGTAAAGCAGAGTGAGCTCTTTGACCACCACTTGTTTGTGGCAAAACCCCTCTGGATCATCCTATAATATGCTGTAAATGTAACCTAAGGAATAATCATTAAAATGACGTGTTAAACGTAAAAAGTAAACCCGGATCAGTAGAGGTGGCAGTAGCTGAACTCTGGTCCTGACTGCGGCTGAACTCAGAGGAGCTGTCCTCTCAGCACCACAGGCACTGCCTGCTGCGTCTCTTACAAATGCTCTGAATCAGTCCCGTCCATAAAGCCTCGTTATCCTCCTGCACAGCTCCATGCCTGCTTTCTACAATCTCTAAACATGCGTCTCAGCACGTCTAACACCCTGAACTCCTTATGCTCTGCCATGTTTGCTCTGCATCGTGGTGACGCACCGTCAAAGTTGAATCATAATTTACTACAGCTGCACCAAAGAAAATGATATGTATGTTTAGACGCTCTTCTGAGGGCGCTACGTCATTCCTCGCTGTTATTTCGCCTGTAGGTGATTTTGAAAAGTGCAAATCCAAATATACTCATGCTGTTTGACCCTTTGAACCAGAGGTTGAGTACTGCAACATGTTGCTTTGAAACTTTACCTTAAGACTTGCGGTATAATATAAATGTTAGTGATCAGGTCGGGTTGTTAGTGAGTGCTCCGTATGTGAACATGTGTTTCTGCGTACTTGCCGCCTATTTGATGCCTTTTTTATTTGTCTGGAAAATGTAATTGTCCACATAAAAAATTATGTCCTGTTGCGCAACAGTGATAATCCACTGACACTTAGACGCGCCTAATGATTATGATGGCTCGTTTACACTGGTTTTAGAGACTGGGACTCATCTAAAGAGACTGAGACTTACCTATGGTGGTGATAACCGTGATGGCAAAGTAAAATGACCCTGCGAATTTCCATTGCACCCCGGCTCTGTGGGGCTCTGCCTCCATGATGATGGTCTCCAGCTTGCGGTAATCATCCTCGCTGATGTTATATTTCCCCTGGAGACGCTTCTCCTCGGCTTCCAGTTGCTCTTTTTCCCGCATCTCGAAGTCGGACTCCATGGCGTCAAAAACGGCGGCCCCGACGAGCAGGTATGTAAACGTGCAAATGATCAGGGACAAGGTCCGCACGTTTTGCCGCTTCATGGCCAACAGGAACCGGCGACCGAGGGGCTCATGTCCCCTCGGATTCCCCGGGAAGTCGCAGCAAGCGTGGGGAAAGCCGTATGGACAGCGCCTGGAGGCGGAGGCGCATAAAGGTGCGCTCCGGTGACGGTGGCCGCCGGCGTCGGAGCAGCGGTGGAAATCCCCCGCCTTGTGGTGATCACGGTGACAGAACCCCAAATCCTGCTCCTGGTTTGCGGAGAGACACAAGAGACTGCTCGATCGCCTGGACCAGGAGTCCTGCAACCGAAAGACCCTGCGCAAGACCTGCCCAAACCAAGTCCTCCCGGTGCGCAGTGCCATCAACAAGCTGCTTCCAAGATTGCCTGTTGGTCTCTATTCTTCCCAAGTGAACTATACTGATCTGAATAAATTCTTCCAACCGAATAAATGATGGTTGACGGATGCCTTTTCTTCCTTTTCTTTGATGCTCCACTCTTACTTTGTCTGCGGTGTGATTTAAAATGTCCTATAACTCAGTATCTTTCCGCATGTCTCTAAGTTTCAACCAACGCCAACACGTTCATTGTAACCTCATCAGAATTCAGGCTATTTTAGCAGCCATGTACCCAAAAAATCCCATTTCTGTGAAATCCTCAAATCTTCCTCGCAAACAGAGGACATCCTCATTAGAAATGTGCTGAGTCGTCGATAAGACGGGAAGGGTCACAGAGTATCGCAGAGGAACATCAAGTTGGGAAATGTTACTCTGACAGTGCATAGATCTTCACATTTCACAGCCTTATTTACCTTTCAGTTGCTTTATCCCTGGATCAACTCACCACTTGTTACAGGAATAGAAAAATATTCCAAGCACGCAACAAATCATCGCCAACAACAGGTCCCATCGCAAAGAAGAGTTTCTCCAAATCTACATCTTTTTTTTAGGATGTTTAGAAGATGGAGTGCATGAGAAAGAAGATACTTTAAAGCAGAAATAAACAAAATTCATGAAAAGCTACAAAGCGCTCCGTGCCCGCAGTGGCACTCATGCTCCGTTGCGCACATCCAAACCCCCTCTCCCGCACTGTCTGCTCATCAGCTTAAGCTGATTTTGGAAAAAGAAAAAGAAAAGAAGACATGTGTTTTCC
>JAQQZW010000014.1:672051-682341 GCA_029814745.1 Zanclus cornutus | reverse complement strand
TTTAGGGTTGAAACAAGTGATAGAATGTTGTTTTCATCCATTTACAGAAATTTCGCGTCAGCATTTTTAACCATCAGTCATTTCTTAATGAAAATTTCTGTCGTTTAAGGTTAAGAACATGCACTTGCTTCTATTTTACACAATGTGACGCACCAACATCAGTGTAAGCCTGGTTGATGACTGGTGGCTGTCTGCTCTTGGTGCTCAGCTCTTTGTACAGGAGCTTTAAAACAGGAGACCTCACTCAGGTTCAGCAGGGGCAGATTAAAGGAGTTCACACATTCATTCATTCATTCATTCATTCATATCCCACTGAGAATATTCTGATGAGCCCTCGTTTTTCCTTTTATGGTAACAGAGAGCGTCATAAAAGTCGGGCCGAGACATAATGTTTTTTTCTGAGAGTGTTTTAAAACTTAGAGGTGGCCCCGTCATTGCTGAAATATGTATCAGAAACAGTGGAGCTGTGGTCTCCTGAAGTATTTGCTTTGCAGCGCACACACAGGGCCAGTCTTACCAACACCTCTCCCCATGGCTGGGGGCGGGGCTTGGGAGAGGCGGCTACAGTCCTATTGGTGGATGGTCGGTCTGGACGTCAGGACAGAAACTCCAGGAAAAACGGTCGGAGCTGGCGCACGGTGTAACGGGACGAGGATACATTTCTGCTTCAGTCGGAAACTTTGTATGGACATGAGGATAATCGGGGATAATTCGCAATTTCTGATAGAGAAACCGGACTTATAAGGGAAGAACGCGTTAACCATCATTTACTTTAACTGTTATAGCCACACGGTGTTTTTAACAGCTTTCGACCTTCTTTAAACATGACTGAAATTACAGTTTGACTTTTACAGCACGACTGACGATGCGCATCGAGCTAACAGCTGTCAACTGAGAGGAGAGGAGAGGTGCTCAGAGAAGCCCGCCAATGTCCACCTTCTGTCGGCACTTCAAAGCAACTTGTTAAAATTAACTTTCCACGCGCTTCGGTAAGAGAAAGGGTAACGCAGCATCATGGCAGAGCACGAGAGCCTGGAGTTTGGAAAAGCAGATTTTGTGCTTTTGGACAACGTGTCTATGGATGAATTCATGACTAACCTAAAACTCAGGTAAGCCAACCCTGCGGCGGCCATTCACCTTTGTCAACACACTGAATGCCAAACAAGCACTCATGCCCCAGAGAACGAAGGTTGGGAGAAAACCAGTGGACAAACTTAACGTATTTTTGACATCATTTTAGCCTGAAATGTGTCTGGTTGTCATTTTTAGCCCCCCAACAGGTGCTACCTGTTGCTCATTCAGAGTGTAGTTTTCTCTGGATTCGTTCGGCATTGGTTCCCACCCGAAAGTATGAATGAACAGAACTTCACACCTCAACATGTCATTTTTGCAAACTTTGCACTGCACTTCGGTTTGGCGTGTGAAATCTCGGGTGTGAGCAGCTCTTGAATGCCGCAACAATGAGTGTTTGTATTAGTTGGACTCATCCACTGACCGGTTTGCATTCATTTTAATGCCTTCTTTCGATCAAACCGGTACTTCCCTGTCGATAAATACTGTATGAGACTCCACCCAAGCTGCACATACACTATTAATGCACCATCTGACCGAATATTCGTGCGGACCTGTTTCTATCAGCTGTGTTTACAGTGGCTCGGTGTCAAGCATGATGTCAAGCAGGCTTTCTGAATGAAGGGAGCAGCGTGGGTTAACGTTACGTTTCGGATGGGCTGTGGCTTGGAATCAGTTTCCTCATCCTCTCTCCTCACCTCTGCCATCTGTAATGAAAGTGCAAACTGATCCCTGACATCAGCTCTGAGTGAGCTGCTCGGCAGGACTTGGTGGTTGTGCACGGTCATGGTGCAGTAGATGTGAAAAGGACTTCATTGGTGTAGCTTTTCGCAGCAGGAAGCTTATTTTTTTGTCAGACTTGATTTGTAATGAGAGAAAGTTGTAGTAATCGTGGGTCTTAAAGCACATTGGCAGGTGATAGAACAGTAGCTCAATAACACAAGAAGAAGTCATGGTATAATATTAATATCATTAGAAATAAGCTATGGTCCAAGTTTAAAGAAAAACAGTATGAATTTCTCCTGTGAAAAACAAATTTCAACAGCATTTCTGAATAGAAAACAAAAATAAATCCCTGAATAGTGACGACACTCTTATTTAGAAGCATAGAAGGATATTTTAGGACCTGTTAAAGCTTCATGTGTTAAAGTTGTCAGATTCAACTTTTTCATTTCTTTTTCTCTGAGGTTTGTGGTGCCTTTCTGGTGAAATGTCTCCACATAGTCCTGAAATATTCTGGTCTAAAGATGAACACAAATGGGGATGGTTTTGATGTAGTTTTGATATATTTAGGTGAGCTAACTCTCTAAAAAGCCTGAAGTAGAAAGCAAGATGGACCAATGAAGTAGTCATAATTTGATTTTTCTAGGTTACAATTAGACTTTATTAAAAAAGTCCTTGAAATAAGATCAGACTTTATTTAACCTCAGAGGAAAAACTTTCTTTGTTGTTGTAATTTCTCAGTGCTGCCTGCACTATACTTGATTGAAATTGACAGTTATTGAGGCGCTCCACCAGAAACGACCTGTAGAATAAATATTTGGAGGATTTGAAGGAAGCAGGTTTCTCCTGTTGGTTTGCAGGCTGCATGGTTTCCCTTCTATGGCGAAGGAGAGCGTGCTACAGAGCCCACTTACACTTACAAGACAGAATGTCCTCCACACCAAACTGTTTGTAATTCCTTTTCTGCCAGCAGGTTGATAAATGAAGACAATCGTGGTGTCTGCTTGTTATATGCCAGTTAATGCACCCTGGCTGCTGGTACCCCGTGTTTAACTGTAGACACCTAAAAGTCTAATCCAGTGTCTCAATTCAAGCATGTCTGTCATAGTCTGTTTGCTGAATTAAGGCTTGGAAATGTGGAATAGTAATAATTACTATTATGTCGTTATATGTCCCAACAGAGAGGAAGTTTGTGTTTGAAAAGTTTTCATCATTGTCAGAGAAGATATTACTTTGTTGAAAATCATATTATACAGGAAAATTAACTTTTAGACGTTATAGATCAAAGATATTATAAAGACCATCAGTTCTGTATTTGTGTTATTTTTGTTTTTAATAAATAATTAGTGTTTATTAATCCGGAAGATCAATAATAATTGAAAGCTGCTCGTCGTAACAGCTAAGAGCAGCCACTAAATGCACTTTTTGGTGATACTGTTTTGTCAGTTTTATTATTATGGCGCCAAATTACAACATAAGTCGTCTCATGACACTTTTCATATAGAGCAGGCTTAGACCGTACTCTTGGATTTACATCAGTTCCCATCATGTGCATCCTCCAGGTTTTTATTTATGGTAGGGAAATGAGTAGTAGTTTGCATGCTCCTCTTGCTTATGGATGAGCTGCTCTCACGCAAGGAGATCAGCAGTAGATAAACAGTATTTTTGTAAATGTCTCAGTGCCGATGTTAATACCAACTTTGGGTACAGACGCCCAAAACCTCTCGTCACTAGACAGAACACAGCAGTGTTCAGTGTCGTGTTAAAGCAAGCAGCAGTACTAACTCACAAGCAGGAAACATCGAAGCAAAGAGTATGTAAACAAGAACTGACAATTGTTTGATTAATTGTCACTTTTCAAGCATAGATGCTAAAACTTTTGATATCTCCATCTTCTTAAATGTGGGAGTTTTTTTTTGCTTTCTCCTGGGTTAGAATTAGTAAAATGAATTTCTTTGTATTTTGGACATTTTTGTTGGAAAAAACAAGATATTTAGCGATCTGTCCTTGTGCTCTAAATTGTAATGGCCATTTCTCGCTATTTTCTGCAGCTTTTTAGACCAAACAATCAGTCAAAAAGGAAATAATCCGCAGAATAATTGGTAACAAAACAACAATTAGTTGCAGCCCTAAACTTCAATGTATACATCTATTTAACTGTATGAATGTAAAGCTGATACTGTCTAAGAGGAGGGAGTGCCAGGTGCGTAAGTGTGCATGTCTCATTTAGGACAAGGCAGTTCTGGTTAGCAGTGTTTTTGTAGCCATACCTCTTAAGTTAAATAAGCTGCCCTGGTGTGTACAGTAGCAGCTGGCAGCCAGTCAAGAAGACCTGAGAGCATCCAGACAGCACCAGACCTCATTTTCCCAACTCTTCCCCCATTTTCAGTCTGTTTGTTTTCCCTCCAGCTTGACAGCTCAGTCCGGAGATGGCGTGTGCAGATTGTTATTTGTAGAGGGTGTGACCAGCCAGGAGTGCTTCCTCTTTGCTCCTTTTCCCGTAGTCTGATGGTGCGTGCATGCATGTACGAAAGCGTGCATGTGCGATATGCCTGAGTGGGAGTGGGCCACGTGAAGGAGGTATCCAAAGGGCACGAGACATCTAATGGTCTCCGTTTGTCCTGGTACAGTTATCCAAAACAAGTATGTCTGCAGCACGTCTGCACATCTCTCCTGGGTGTATTTTAGGCTGCATGTGGGAGCTGAGCCTCACAGTTAGATGCCTGGCATTATGATAAAGGCTTGCTGCACACCAAAGCTCAGCTCCAGACCCGCTTAACAAAATTAATTTATTTGAGAATTGTTACAGGCAGTGGACGGGCATTTTGTGTGTCCTTTATTAGGCTTGCTTATTGAGAAGCACACATTGTTTGCTCTTCTAGAACTTGTGAAAATCCACAAATATTTTTATTTCAAGTGGGTTAAAAGCTGAGCTTTGGTGTGCAGCCAGCCTTTATTTAGTGACTCTCCCATTGCATTAGTTTGACAAGTAACCAACTGAATTACACTGCTGTGCAGGGCATTTCTACTTGTGCCTTAAAGGGTAAATCTTGGCCTTAGTTTTACAGATTTTGGTGTCTAAAAGACTAACAGATACAAAAGTTTTGCAAGTGGTCTCATAGATCGCCTCAGCTGCCGACCACAGGCTGCAATGGCTGCAACATAATCCTTGAGGGCAACTGCAACCATTAGTGGTTGTTTTTGCCACTGACAAGCTCAGATTATTATTCTAAATGTCTGACAACATTATAGTTTGTTAAAGAGTAAGATCCTTTTGTTTAACCAGACGCAGCCGTTACATCACTCTGTTCAAAGCCACCAGATTCCTTTGACAAAACAGTGAATTTAACTTGCAGAACATGGGAGTTTCTGGTCTGCTGCTGCCTCGATCTATTAATTTGTGTTATTTTGTGATTTGTGTTTTAAAGGGTTAGTTTGAACTCACTGTTTGTACCTGTTAGACATTTTGACCACGAGATATGTGAGAATGGGGCCCAGGTTTAAAAACAACAGAATGACCCTGTAAACGCTTGCCATTTTGAGTAGGTAATCAAGTCTCCAAGTGGCTACATGTGAGCCGTGATTTGGAAAAAGATTGCTTGTTCCCCTCACTGGGGAAGGACATGGTTGTTCGAGTTGACATTTACTTTGTTTGACTTGAGGTTGAACTGTGTGGCCTGTTCCAGAGCGCCTCCCAGTCTCTAAATAGAGCCCAGCAGATGCCCAGTCTCTTTGTAGAGATGTCTGGTAGGATAAAAGTTCAAGCCAAATTCTTGTAGGGTCTTGGGAATTTCAACTGAATTGAACAGTCAGCAGATAAGACGTCCTGGACTAAAACTGGGCGACACAGCCCATTGGACCAACGTGTATTTATATAAGAGAATCAACTGATGTGTGATTAAAAATGACTCATGATGGGAAAATAGAGCGGGTTACAGACTGAAGGGAATTATAGTATCAGAATACATTTTTTAAAACTCTGATTGCTGCCTGCATCTCTAAATTGAAATGTAATTGATGCCCATAGGGATGCCACAAATCAGGCATTCTGAGGAGTTCCCCTACAAATGATAGGGATTAAGTGTCTGGCTCAAGGGCTCCTCAGCAGGAAAGATGTCATGAGGGCTTAATGACCACAGGACGCTGTTTCAAACTGACAGCAGTGAGCAAAGGCTGTCTGCATATTGTAGAGCTGATGGTCCCGTAAAGCCCCTGAAACTCCAAACCAACATCAAAGAACTAACTAAGATGAAGGCCAACTGTTGCATCATCATCTCATGTTGCTTGTGTCTTGGCCAAAAAGTTGCACTTAAACACACCACAAAGACTACAGCCGACGGCCAGCTAGCATGTATGTCCTGTGCCTGCTTGAGATGAAATAACTCTCCATACCAGCAGGTGGTGGTAGTCTGTATTCGTCATTCGAAAAGGGAAATAGGAAGACCGTTGTTGTGATACCATTTTCACGCAGAGCTGGCCTCTCCTGAATCATGCTGATCGGTTGATCTTCAGTTGCTTTCATGTCATTGTGGAATGTTGTCCTCAGATTCGCTTTTGCTGAACAGCCAATCAGAGTGTTTTCTCCCATTGACGGCTCTCTGCCACCGATTCCACATGCTCAATCAGCGGAAAACCCTCCGACAGGAGGTGACCGGTGCCAACACTACGGGACACGCCGCAAAAACTAGGGCCATGGACGCTCTCAGACGGCCTGACACTGGTATGTCAGGGCCCAGTGAGCCTTACAGTATGTGTGTATCCCAGCAGCTGGCACAGTTTTACTGCAGCTAAATGTCTTTATAAGGCAGGGTTGTTTTGTCTGTCCCTTGGAATCCAGGAAAAAAACATTCCTGCAAACCTACTCTGCGTTTTCCAAATAATTATGGAAGGATTTTTCTAATTCTTCTTCCAAATGGGTGTTTTATTAAAAAACACAGGCCCTGCTCAGTGTAAACTCACTTTTTTTCCTGTTTTTGTGCAGATGAATGAAAATTGGTGGAGAGGAACTTAACAGAGTCCGAGCTTCACAGGACTGGATGTTTGTTTTAATCTTGCTGGAATACATGACGGGTGGGGCTTATATCCCGTAGCGAAACACAATCAGAGTCCAAATATGTGCACTATTTGAAAGACAGTTTAACACATAACAGTCTGCATTGTCCAGACGTGGTACACAACACTATCTGGTATGACTGTGTTCAACATGAGCGCACCCTCCTCGAGTTTTTCCAGTTGGCCATAGATAATAATTCTCAAGATTTTATCAAAGAATATCAAGTCTTCATCAGTCAAAAATATTGTTCTTAAAACCTGAAGGCTCTTGTTTGTTTAACTGTATGAACTGCTCCAAGTGGTTTGACCTTTGAACCCATCTATGGGGAGTTAAAGAGGACTTTGAACTGCAAGTCTCCATAATATGGAGCAGGCCAACGAGGCAGGAAAGCTGGCATTTCCCCTCGCCTTTGCTCCTCACATTTCATTGTTTCCTGCAGCCCCTCTTGTTAGCCTAGCTGGGGTATCCAGTGTGCAGACAGGCACATGTATTTATGATTCAACATTGTGGGGATTTTATTCTTGTGTAGCAAAGTTACAGAACTCACAAGGCAAACCTTTAAAGTTAAATCATCTATTTCTGTTGTTTCCCGGATTTGACCATGAAATTTACTTGTTAAATTATTTTCATCTGCTGTTTAAGGAACATTGGCTCTCCTGTTTTATCTGCAGCAGGTAGAGTAGAAGAGGCGGTGCGGAGATGGAAGACTTTACTCCTTCTCTCTTTCTCCTGCAGAATAAACAGGGTCAAAGTACCCGTGTGGCTCAGGGAGAGAAACCCAAAGTCAAAGGGTCAGAGTTTGTAATCCTCCTGTGAGATATGATTTTCTTTCTTTCTAGTGAAGGCAGAGTTTACGCTGGTAATATTTTTATGTCCCAGCATGTGTTTACATGCCACTGGGCTAACGTTAAAAGTATCGACATGTTTTCCAAAGAAACATTTTTATCCCAGGGTCCTTTTCCTTCACAGAGTTCACATTATTTGTTTTATTATCCCTTTGTTCATTCCTCAGTAAATAAAACCAAAGTCCATGTGCAGAACACACAGTCCTGGCTGACATGTTAATACCATGCCACAAAGATGAAAATGGGTGATACTGTGCAGCAAGAATATTTAATCCCAACCCGCTTATTAAAGTTTTTTCCTTTTAGCGGTGGTCAGTGACTGGAAGAGAAATATTTATAGATGAATGCTAAGATAGAGTGTTCTCCTGTTAACTTCCTGCTCATTTGCCCAGTAGCTTTTGGCATTGCCTAGACCAGCAGCAAGGGAATGCAATGTAAATTACAATCATAGGCTTAAAGATACAGAGTCTGAGGCGGAGGAGAGGCCAACTGTGCTCTTAAAATATGCTTCTTTTATGTTTTAGCAGTCAAAACTTCGCAAAAACTCTTTATGCAAGTGGTACTTCAGTGCATCACACTGATGTTTACAGGAGATTTCTAGCTAATCATGACGAAAAAAGTCTGCAATGAACTGACGGATTCAATGAAGGCTTTTTGAGACGTGCCTCGTAGGCCGGCTCCCCTGCAAACCAGCAGTTAAAAGTCCAGTCTCACCACAATAATTTCCATACAACCGTCTGTAATCTGAAACACATTACCATCCTTACATAAACAGGGGCTGTGCTTGTGTAGCTTTATTCCCCTCTAAAATAAGTTCAGCAGCTCTCAGAGACGTCTCATTTGTGGACTGTCGGAGTTGGCAGGCGGGGTCACGAGTCGGCCGTTCAGCTCGAGCTTTTACCGGTTTTTATTCTTTTTTTAGTGCCCTTGTGTCATAGTTTCTTGTTGCCATTTCATTTGGCCACTGACTTTCACCACTTTCTGTTATAACTTCATTCTTATTATACCGTGTAATATGTGTGTACATAATATGTTGCATTGCTATTTTTTAATTTACAGTCAGAATGAGATGTGGGAGGTTTCTAACCTCGATATTTCACGAGTGCTCACCCAAATGTGTCCGAAGCTTCGAGTATCAAAAATATCATAGTCGTCAAGTATCGAAAACCGGTTTGAATGCTCGGTCAGATTATTGTTTATTTATTCTATGGCGAAATATTGTCTAATCTAAAATGTAACTTTGCCACGTGAGGCTCATTTTTGAGCGAGGAAAGAGCAGTTGAGGAAACAATCTCGCCACAGGGTTCATTGTTTAGCTGTTCTGGAGCTTTTAATCACAACAAACTGTCTTATAAATCTTATTTTGTTAGATGTAAAATATGTAACATTTCAAGGTTAAAAAGTCTAAAAACTACTGTAATTGTGTTCTATATTTTGTTGAGTTGTGTTCTTACATTATGTCACATGTTTCCATCAATGTTCAAACTCAGAGAAATCTGTCATTTTAATTCAAAGTAACGGTGCGTTTCATTTAGTCACCTGTCGCTACCTTCCGGGGTAACACCAGTCAGAGAGTGAGGAAGGAGTTCGGCAAAGATGTACGCGTGGAAAAATAGATACTGTGTCTGCATCAAGTTTGATTCTTCACCGCTGTAACTGTCCATCTTGAGATGAGATGAAATGATCAAGGACCCTGTTAGTCACTGAGGAAATTTAAGGTTCTAGTCTCTTTTAAATTATTTACAAATTCTGGCTCTCATGTATATTTTTTTAATGTGCTGGAATTCAAACCCTGAAGACATAATTTTCCCCCTTTGCTGTTGGTACTTTCTCACTGTAGAAGTAATGTTGTTAGGTGTCACATTGAAGCTGCGTCTGGCTCATGATTTAACAACCAACCGCTTGCGCTGTCTGCAACATTACCCACAGACACAACTTCCAAGAAGCTTCTCTCTCCAGCCCACACACACATGAGACATGATGCATTCATGCGACGCTCTTATCTCCTTATCTGAGCCTCATTCACTGAAGTAATGAGCGTTGAGTTTTTCAAGAATCAGCTTGCATGGCATCGTGATGGGGAATCCCTCGTGGTGCGTGTGACTCAGATGGCTGGTGTTGCTCATGTGTGTGAGCATGCTGCTTGTTTTCTTTGTGTATGTTTGTGTGTTAGGTAAATGTGATGTAATCCTGTTGTATTGTTCTCCTGTCCACCTGTTGGGGCTGTGCACTGAGCTGCAGTGGGGGTGGAAAAGCTTACTCGCTTTCACGGCCAGCGCCTCCCATCACTTCGCAGTCACACCCACACACTGGGCTGGATTATTTACTGACACCATTCAATGCACGTTTAATTCCCTTTAGCCAGCTTTAGACAGTGGTGGTAGGTAACAAAGTACACTTACAGTTTTTAGGTGTTTGTTTTCCATTTAATGCTCCTTTATATTCATAGTCTACATCCCAGAAGGAAATATTGTGCTACACTCATCTGACAGCTGCAATTACTATTTATTTTTCAGATTAGGCTCTTACATTAAAAAAACATGTTAAGCTCATTAAATAAAAAGTCCTTGAACTAAAGCAGCTGGTGGACCCCGAAAT
>JAQQZW010000014.1:544716-554755 GCA_029814745.1 Zanclus cornutus | reverse complement strand
GAAAGGTTGCTGTCAGGGTGACATGTTTAGAGTCCCTAAAGATCGCTATGAAGGCACTAGGGTGTAGGGTCTGTAATCGAGTGGTTGCGCTGCTGATAACCAGCAGCCCACAGCACGTCTGCCGTGGGGGGAATGTAAACAATAATAATGGCCTGGGAAAACTCTTCGAACCAGTAATATGTACAGAGACTCACTGCTAACAGTTCAGTAGCCAGGCTGCACACACGTTCTTTCTTAGTAATGCTTCCAGGGTTGCACCACTTGCTGTTCACGTAGATAGCGACTCCCCCTTCCTTCTTCTTGCTGCTTTCACTGCAGCTCCTGTCCCCTTGCACCAACTGGAAACCACCTAAACTCACGATAGAGTCTGGAATGTTGTCATGTAGCCATGTTTCCGCTCTCGCTCCTTGTGAGTGATGTTAACTCGTCTATTTTATTTACCAGTGAGCTTACATTTTCCATAACAATGGAAAGAAGATAGGGTCAGTTTCTGCTCTTTCTTAACCATCATCTCCTCCCGGCTCTGCAGCCACGATATTTCCTTCTCCGCTCCTTAGGGCTTTCAGGTCTCTCGCCAGCCACGACCCTGTGTCAGAGTCTCATCAGCTGATACCTGGTGTTAACAATGCCACCCCCGCTAACCTCAGGACAGGGATCTGGCACGATAAAAGTACTCCAAACACGAGAAAAAAGAGAAAGAACATGCAAAGCCACATCTTTCCACGGGGCAAAAAGTTAGCTTACCAATTAAAATAAATAGAACTAGGAAAAATTATATAAAAACTATATACACAGATCGGCCATAACATTGTGACCACTGACCAATGGGTTGTTTTGGCAGCAAAAGGGGGACCTGCCCAATATTAGGCGGGTGGTCATAATGTCATGGCTGATCGGTGTATAACTATATAAAAAGACAAGACGATGACGAGCAGCTCTGGCAGGCTACTGCCCAGGACAGCACCGGAAGTAAACGACCAATAGGCAGATTTGTCTGATTGCTATGGCCCTTTAAGTTGTCCAACCACCATCACTTGTAATTATCAAGGCATATGGACTGCTATGATGGTACGTATAATTGTATGATAGTGATGTAGGAGTAGGTATTTAGTCAGGCAAAGAGAACAGAGTGGTACTAATAGTACACAAGTTAAAATGGCCTGCACTTATGTAGTGCTTTTCTAGTCTTTCAACTACCCAACTAAATGCTGTAAAACACAAGTCAGCATTCACCCATTCAAACACTAGTTGCAGGTGGCTTCTCCACAAAGTGCCAACATGCTTATCAGGAACTCATACACACACATTCACACACGGATGGACCAGCCAATAACATGCAATTCAGGGTTCAGTATTTTGCCAAGGGACACTTTGACATGCACAGTGGAGAAGTCAGGGATCAAACCACCAACCTTCTGATATGTAGACGACCCGCTCTACCCTCCTGAGCTACAGTTGTCCCGGCTTTAGTGGTGTAGTGTGGCTCTGACTAATTTAGCCAGCAGTAGTGCCACCTGTAACAGCAAGAAGGAAGGACTTCTGGGTCTCAAATTGAAGAAGATGCGCAAAATGCAGGATGCCACACTGCAAGCTAATCTTTGAGACAAAATGGAGAGTTGTTTTCACCCACCACAAACTGTATTAATGACAACATAGATGTTTTTCTTCGGACCAGCGAACATTTAAAAGTTTAAGTAATTCCTCAAAGTGGACTGGAAAAGAGGCACTGACGGGTCAATACCAGTGTAATCCATTAACCAAAATCTTAAAAAGTAACTATAAATAGTCTCAATTGAGTGCTGCAGTTAAAGTATCTTAAAGCGATGCACTTCAGCCAGCTAAGAGCAAGATTAGTGGCTGCTCCCTGCTATGAACGTGCAACTTGATCTGTGTCAAAAACAGCAGTAAAGCAGCAGGGCGCCGTACGTGGTCAACATTACTTTCCTGCATCACAGTGATTCTGAGTCAAAGACATAACTCTTTTGCAGAAGCTTGCAGTCTTTTATTTCCCCTCTCTCTTCCAGGGTTACCGGATGAAAAGGGACGAATTCAGATCCTCCACATCCACACGGCAAAGATGCGTCAGTACGACCTGCTGGCCAAAGACGTAGACATCAAGGAGCTGGCCGTGGAGACGAAGAACTACAGCGGCGCCGAGCTGGAGGGCCTGGTCAGGGCCGCACAGTCCACTGCCATGAACAGACATATCAAGGTCAGAGTCTTCATGGTGTATCACATTAATGCTGTGGTCCGCATGTTCATTTCCTTTTTGTAATTGGAGAAAAGAAGTTCTATAAATAAGGGCTTTCCCTATCAATAACTCCATGTTTGTCTGTATTTCCAATCATTTAGTCTATAAAATATCACAATGTAGTAAAGAAAATGTCAATCACAACCTCTCAGAGCCCAACATGTGGTCTTCAGATTGTTCACATATTGTCCAAACAACAGTCCAAACCCAAAAATATTCAAATAACAGTGATAGAAAACAGAGAAAACCAGCGTGTCTTCATTTGAGAGGCCACAATCAAGTCAATGTGATTCATATTTGCCTCCCTGCTTTGTAGGCATTTTAATTTTTTTTTCCCTGAGTCTTTCATCTCAGGCAACACACAGGCTGCCCTATCTGATCGCTGGAGGTTGTTGTGGTAGCGTGCTGCTTGAAAGAAAGACCTGCAGACACGACTCAGGGCTGAAAGACGTTCAGCCAGCTGTGTTTTTAGGGTTAAAAGATCGTGTAATCTTTATGATAATGTTGTCCAAAAAACAACTTCATGAAGCTCTGGTTGTACTGAAGATGCAACTACAGTACTTTTCTGAGACAGTCTGGCATCTGTAAAGGAAAGAAAAAGATTTTCTTAGGTTAGTGGGGTCACAGTAAATATGTTTTGACAGCTTTTCTAATTTGGTCAAGTGTCGTCAGTATGGATTTATTAAAATGGTGTTTTTTAAGTGGTGGTGGTGTTTTTACTTTACTTTTTTTTACTGTCCCTCCACTTCTCAAACCAAACTTACACCCTTGAGATCCAAATTTAAATAAGTAATTGAAAACTCAAATCTTTGTATTAATCTTAGATACAGTTAAAAAAAACATTAATCCTGCAGTTTGGGGACTTTTACATATTAATAAATGTCTATTACCTTCAAGCGCCGAGCTTTCCACTGCCACGTAAATCTCTCTGTATTTCGCAGTAGGCCGTAGTTTTATGGAATTATGGCGTCTCTGGTTGCTCTCCTGCACTGAAGCATCAGTAGTGACGTGTTTTATGTCAACCAGCATTAACTGCCTTGAAGAGGTGAGCAGCTGTAGCCACAGAGCAGGCTGTGACAACTAGGAGCATGGCCGAACTTATGGCGTCATTAGCAGGTAAACAGTGTTTGTGTGATTACTCTCCCGGCCAGAGGGGGGAGACAGAAGTTTTGCACTGCAGGTGTAAAATGTTTTTTTAAAAGCACTCAGTAGAATAATGCCCTTTGTTGCTAAGTGGAACATGAAGGCCACACACCTGGTGAACATGGTACCCTGCTGTCTAGTCTCAGTTTAACTAGCTGTCCAGATGAGATAGGACTGTGTAACGAACCCATCTGTGTGTGTGTGTGTGTGTGTGTGCGCGTGTGTATATATTTGTGTATTCCTATGTGTTTTATCAGGTGCACAGGCTCAATTCTACAGCTCAGTGGGACCCACAGATAAGGTGGAGTTCTCATCTGTTAAGTGTTCTGCCCTCGCAGATACGCATTGAGCAGCAGATATTGGAGGGTGATGATAAACGACAGACAAGGAGCCTTACACATGTGTGATGGCTGTGACGTTTCTCCTCACTCCTCTAAACACTTACTCTTCCCTCCCTCTGCCTCTCGGTCTGACCTTTCTGCTCTGAGGGAGCATACTGTCTGCTGACACATTGTGCAATCTGAATGTGCAATGCTTCATGTAATGGATTTCATTAGCAGGAGGCATGGAGTTCATCCTGGAATGAAAGTAACTCATTATTTGCTGTCACTCAGCTTGTATGACGTGTGTGTGTGTGTGTGTGTGTGTGTGTGTGTGCAGGCCAGTAACACAGTGGAGGTAAACATTGAGACGGCAGAGAAGCTGCAGGTCAGCAGACTCGACTTCATGGCCTCGCTGAATAACGACATCAAGCCTGTAAGTTGCTTTACGTCACTCTCAGCATCTCTTTCTGTCTCCTGCTGTTTCGGTGTCAAATATGGTTGATTGATAATTAAAGCAGAATGCATGAAATGAATGTGTCCAATACAGTTTATAGAAGTTACCCAGAGATCAAAACAGCTCACTGTCCACACCTTCTCCCACCGTCCAACGCCAACTCTGTTGAAACATCCAATATGATCCTAACAACTTGTTTCGCTGATGTTTAAACAGAAGTTTAAACTTAAACTTGTCAGCTAGTCCAAAAGTAAGAAAACAGTCAAAACAGAAAAAAATTGCAAATATTACAAGAGCCATTTTAAAAAGTTATCACAGACAAATTGTTCTTATGCTTTTTCAAGTTTACAGATACAGTCTGTGATAACTTTTCTCCTTGCGTTTTGTTTGTTTTACCCTCTTTGTTTATTTATTTTTTTGTTTGTTTTGCCTTTTTTAATCATTATTTTTTATTTGTTTTTAACCACGACATTTCAGTCCAAATCTAAACCACATGTAAGCCATTTAAATGTGGTCTCGTCCTGTAAAGATGTCAAGTACTTCAGACTCCAACTCCTCCCTGACGCTCTGCATGGTCAACTAAACTGTCACATGTAATGAACGTGAATAAAATGCATACTGTATTTATGATATTATTAATGGAATCAATATAACAATATTTCATACAGTGGCTTAGGTGTGCTCTGCTCTTATGTGGCCACAATGAAAGGAGATAAGTTAAAATGAAACCAAGTCCTGGCTATGAAAACAGAAATGGCTCGAGCTCGGCTCAAACCGATACAGTGTGTCGGGGGCCGTTGGGTCCCGACGGGCTTGCAGACCTCAAGTTCCTGTGGCACAGATCAGCCAATAAGACTTTAACCGGAGGTGGAGAGATTAGTTGCCACTTTGTCCATCACTTGAGTTGAATCTGTTCAGGGGGGGGTTCTACACAAAGCCCCTGATCTCTGCAGTAAGCAATTCAAGAAAAATCATGGATTATATCCCAAATACTGTAATATTTTATTAACCATTTGTTTTGTTTAATTCACCTCGAGCTGATTCACAGAAAGCAGTAGTGTAGGTGACAGAAAAGGAAACACTTCATATTTACAGTGTGTTTTTTCTTTCTCACTTCTCCTCACACACCAAATTATTTCTCTTCCTGTCCAGGCGTTTGGCACCAATCAGGAGGACTACGCCAGCTACATCATGAACGGGATAATCCGATGGGGCGACCCGGTGTCAGCGGTCCTAGAGGACGGGGGCCTGCTGGTGCAGCAGACGAAGAACAGCGACCGCACACCACTGGTCTCTGTGCTCCTGGAGGGTGGGACTCACTCACACTAACCACACACAACTCAAGCATGCAGGCCAAACACCCTTAGTCAGCATACAACAGCTAACACACAGTAACCCTCTCAGAGGCCCTAAGTTAAAAACTGACATGTGAGTGTCGCGTCTGTTGTGACTGACCAAACCGCGACACTTAAGCCAAACTTTTTGTGTTATTACAAACAGCTGCTTTGTGACCGATCCTCTCCCTCAGGCCCCCCGAACAGTGGGAAAACAGCGCTGGCTGCTAAGATCTCTGAGGACTCCCAGTTCCCCTTCATCAAGATCTGCTCCCCCGACAAGATGATCGGCCACTCAGAGATCGCCAAATGCCAAGCTATCAAAAAGGTAGCGCTCAGCACATGACAGTTTTAAAAATCTGAGTAGAAAGTCTTGACATTTAAGTCTAGAGAGGATTGAGATTTATGCAGAAAGTATTAGAAGTTTTGGAAAAATGTATCCCCGGTACTGATGCATTTAAGATGGCAAGTTCATGCAGTTAAGTTCACTGTCATTCACATGTGTCAGGCAATAAAGCTATTTAATGTGATTAGTTTTAAGTACACAAACTGACTCAAGAAACTTGGAAGACATTTTTTAATTGAAAACATTTATTACAGACATAATTTAGATTTAAACTGACAGGTGTTAACTCGTACCATAACAAAGACATAATTCTCTTTAGTGCTCTCTGGTCCTGCACAAAGCTGCGTGCCTATTTTTTGCTGTAATCTGGACCCGTTTGCTCTTTCATTCCCTGTGGTAGATATTTGAAGATGCCTACAAGTCCCAGCTTAGCTGCGTTGTTGTGGATTACATCGAACGTCTATTAGGTAAGACATCAGTTTTCCCTCCGAGCCACTGCACCACGAGGCAGCTAAAAAAGGCATTCTGTGATCTGAGTTAAATGAATTGTATACCTAAAGCATTTTTTTTTAATTTGGATGGCTATGACATTGCGAATCAATATTCATGTGAACTGGGAAATGATCTGTCCCATCAGACTACGTCCCAATTGGCCCTCGTTTCTCCAACCTGGTGTTACAAGCCTTGCTGGTGCTGCTGAAGAAACCTCCTCCAAAGGTAACAAACACTTCGCTGTGCTTTTAATTTGTAGCACGCTCACTGTGGGGTTGCTAGTCCTTAGGTGGCAGAAAGAGGGCAGCAGATCTTACGGATGCCAGCGCTCGGTCTGGTGAGGAATTGTTGGAGGTCTTTGGCTGCGACTGGCATGTGTGAACGACTGTGTGTGTGAGGGTATGGTTATTAGCGAGTGTTTTGGTCCAGGCCTGTTGTGCTCACCGTGAATGGTGGAGGTAGAGACCCATTTCTCATAGTTTCTTTGGTTGTAGTTTGTGTGTGTGTCTGTTGTTGATGGGTTTGTGAATGAGAGTATAGCCCCACTATATGGCTGCATGTGCATGAGAAGTGGCGCAGGGCCTGGTGTTGAATGCCTGGCTGCAGTGCTCCTCTGGGGTTGTAAAGCGCTGGGCCCAGCGGGGTGCCTGGGGCCGGGGGAGGCCAGGGGGACAGGGAGGAGAATGGGCTCTGTGAGAGAGCCAGGACCTGGCAGCACCGCCGCCTGTGTGGCACCTCATCTGCATGCAGCATCACAACCCCCCACGCCATGGGGGGGCAGCCGGCAGCCATAATCCCCCTGTCTACTCGCCACTCCTCTGCCTCTCCTCCTTCGTCTTCTTCTCCTGGTCCTTCTCCAACTTGTCGGCTTAGTGGAGCTACATTTCTTTTGCTTCTCTTCTTTCTTCTCCGCTCATGTTTGTCTTCTCTACTGCTGTCTTCTGTTGTGTTCTCCCCTGTTCTCCTCTTTTCTCCTATCTCCTGTTATTTTCTATTCTCGACACTCTTGTTGTGACTTGCACACTGTCAACATTCATCAGGGACAGCCCAAAATCGCACAATCATGAGAGAATGTGGTGAAATCCGGTGGTCCCAGATCTCACTGTGAGCTGCACCCACCAACGGTGGAGAAGAGCTTTGGTGATCAAAGACAGCCTGCATCAAAATTATAACCAAGTTCACATTATCAGAATATAACCTGACTCGATGCAGAAAGCACTGGGTGACACAGCATTATAAGCATTTTTGAATAAAGGAAAAAAATCAGTCCTGCTCATAAGATTAAACTGCTGCTTCTGGGTGGAGCCATGCAGTGAAGACTGCAGTCACCAGTGTGGAAGTTTTGTACAGTTTCAGAGGAAGACAACATGATAGCAATTCAGAATACAAGTTCTGCAAGGTTGCAGTTGGTGTGGAAAAGTGGTGACTTCCGTAAGATAATTATAAATAGCCTATAATATAAATTTCCCATTATCGGCTGATAATTTGTCGACACTGATAAATATCATGCATCCGTAGTCTGAAGTCATTTCTGCTTCTGTTTCAGGGTCGTAAGCTGCTGATCATCGGCACCACAAGTCGTAAAGACGTCCTGCAGGAAATGGAGATGTTGGATGCTTTCAGCACAACCATCCACATTCCCAACATCTCAAGGGGAGAGCAGCTGGTCGAGGCCCTGGAGGTAACAGAAGCACACACCAACACAAACCTACACATGCCTACACTTAACACCTTAAACCCAAAACTAATTGATACCCTTGATATACATAGATCCACACTGACACGCAAACCTTTACATCTCATCTCAGGAAGACTTTGCCACCTGAAATTTATCAGTATTTAAATGTACAACTCTGTAACACAGACTTTCAATCAGTGTTTTCCAGAATGACATTTCCTCTGTCAGTGTATGTGTTGATGACAGTGTATGATATTTTATTCAGGAGCCCGAACGCTGAATTTGCCTTTTTCATCCCATGCTGACTGCTCTCCTTTCCATGCAATCTTCCCACAGCTGCTGGGCAGTTTTCAGGACGTAGAGCGGGCCGGCATAGCTAAAGCTGTGAAGGGCCAGAGTCTGTGGATCGGCATCAAAAAGCTGCTCATGCTGATTGAAATGTCCGTGCAGGTGAGAAAGCACTACTCTCTTTTTGCGTTTGCATTTTTTAGCCATGCTATCAGAATGCTAGCTGTCTGTGTGTTGGTTCGTCAAACAGCTATTGAATGGACTGTTGTGAAATTTTGTACACGTATTCATGATTCCCAAAGGAATGATCCTAATGAATTTTGTCATTCCAACTATTCCTACAGCGCCACTGTGACGTTGAATTTTTGTGGCTTCGAGTGAAAAGTTGTCGACAACTATTGGATGGCGTGCTTTTGAAATTTTGACATTCACGCCCCCCTCAGGGTGAATTGTAGTAACTTTGGTGATCCAGCACTTTGGTTTACGGCCAAACACCTTCACAACTAATAACAATCCCATCATCCTCAGCTGTTCTTTCAAGTCTCAGCATGCTAACACGCTAAAGTAAGATGATGAACATGGTAAATATACCTGCTAGCCTTGTCACTGAACCTGTTAGCATGCTGATGTTAGGGACAGTGGGCCAAGTACGGCAGAGCCTCTAGCGTGACTGTAGACTCTCGTTTCCCTCAACATAAAAAATATTTACATTGTTTTGTTTTTTTTGCTGGCTTTAAGATGTTCTCACGGTCATGCAACTGCGTGTGCACTGCTGCTATTAGACGATAGAAAGTTCAGGTAGACGCAGGTGAAACTGAGTCGTGAAGACCAAGGTAATCTTGTCTTCCAGTAACTCACTCATCAGTTCACATTCTTATTCTGAAACACAAACTTCAAAATGGCTCAGCCTGTGTATTATTGTTTTTCTCATAGTGCAGTCTGAGCTCAGGCACCCTGTCCCTCCTCTCATTGACATCTGGCCGGCATTCTCAGCAGTCAACAGAATCTGTCTCTGTCACAAAGAACTGTCATCTATTAGCTGGAGTGAAGAATTGTGTGGCTTCGCTGATGATTTGTTGAGCAGAAGGATCCAGTACATTTCTAGTTCACAAGCCATTCTCCCAGCTATTGAGACCCAGTACATTCATAGTTATGAAACCATGTTCTGCGATGCTTTACAAGTTACATTCACATGTTCTGAATCATGGAAGCTGCTCATAAGAACAATCATACACACTTTGTGGTTTTGGTATACCTACAATTTAAAGCAAATTCAATTAAGATCAGTCATCATGGTGTCTACACATATGGCAGGTTAAAAAAACATGTATATGTACATTAAACCCATCCAACTGTGGAAATGAAAACATAAAACACCAGCTCATAGCAGATTCTTGGCCTCCTTTCAACACAGCAGTTGTATATATGCAGAGAAGTACAGTAGGTATAATCTACACACCTTTTTAAAGATGCCTTTAGGTGGTTTGTGGTTTGGCCTGAGAGGTGTTTTCTTTTTTTTTTGCATTTTTCTAAGAGCCCCTGTTGAATTTGGTGTAGTTATTTCTGTTTGTCCTGTACCCAAATGATTTTCTTGCAGAGCCTTGTAGAGGCCCTGACCCTGTCAAAACACCGGGATAATCTGCAGAGAGTCGAGATTAGTCATACATCACTGCCCCAGATGCAGTATTCCTGGGAAACGTAGTGATTTCAATGGGAGTCATACGAACTGG
>JAQQZW010000014.1:313850-324698 GCA_029814745.1 Zanclus cornutus | reverse complement strand
ATAAGCCAACTGATCTGTTTGTCTGTGTGTCTGTCCAGCTGTCCGTCCCCTTTTATCAGGAGTAATTTACAACCAACAAAACAGGAATTTCTTTTTTATATTTTTTTTTCTTTTTTATGAAATACAACTTTGGAGAAAAATAACCTAAACAGGAAAAATAATGCAACAGAAACTGAAAAACAAAAAAAAAGGAAAAACTGAAACAATCTTGTCATACCTCACACAACACAAAACTCAAAGGAACTTGGGAGGAGTCATATTTTGCAGGCACATGTGAAAGTTCAGAGATGCATATATAGATTTAAAAAATGTATATGTTAAGATAATATGTGCTTGTGTGTACGCATCAGTAGAAGTTACAAAAGGACTCTTCCCTCAAGCTTTTGTGCTCTTTATCTTATTGATTTTATTCTTGGATGACGGGAGATTCAACACAAACATGAAAAAATGATGTGAGACATTAGAGATCATCTGCTAATGTGAGCACTTCTCCAATTTAAAGGCACAGTCTATAGACAGTAAACTCAAAATGTGAATGGCCCGGAGTCTGAGGGATTATGACTTTTGTAATGGCTGAGTGTTTTATGGTATTGAATGTAGCTGACAGGAGGGGGCTGGACCTGAGCCCGGCACCCAAGACCTAACTTCCACACACCAGCAGAAAGAATAGTGGTGTCACATAGACGTTACAAACAACCAACAAAACTGAGAAAATATATTGCCCACCTGCAAGGTGCAATACTATGTTATGTATTTTTGTATGTTTTATGTTTTGATTTTATTTTCATTTACACTTTATTTTGGCCACAACCAAGGATGTAAATACAAAACCATACAACACTCAAGATTTATTGCAACAAGGTAAATTTAACTGCTCCATCCCACTGCTATGTTAGAGGAAAAACAACAAAGTAATGTGTAATGCTTCATACATTTGTGTGCACTCTCTCACATGTGCATGCTGATCCATATCCAAGTGCCCCGTGACATTAATCGGAAACCCTGTGCCTCTTCTTGTTTGCAAAGAGATAGATTCGTACCCCTCATTTCTCACAACAAGACATGCTATACATGAATGCCTGTAGTTGTGTGTCTCTTCGTCTATGGAATCACATTCAGTCATTCCAAACTAGTGATGCGAGTGTTGCCAGCAGCCACAGTGGCTAAAAGTTTGGAGGGCAATGAGGTCGTTTTGTTGGATGAAGCGGGAGGTGGGAGAGGGAGACTTGATTCGAACATAAACAAGTTACTATCTGGCATGATTGTCAGCTAAGTTGGCTGCAACACACCCACATCATAGTTGGAAAAGTCCAAAGTGGTTTTCTCCATTTGTCCACTGCCCCCATTGCTTCCCAGAAGCCAGCCTAGAAATCTTGCAAGCCCAGTTTTTGATTCAAAAAAACCATTGAGCATAAACCTGGACCAGTTTATGGCAGGCACTGGTAGAGGCCCCATTTACACTTGTCATTTTAAGTGTCTCGTATCCAGATAAAATCCAGATGTGATTTAAGAAAATTTTGTTTAAACTAAGCCACATATGTGTCTCCATAGGCCAGGCAGCAAAACTGACAGTTAGAAGAAGTTGCAGCAGTAGCAGCTAGCTAACTAACAACTGTCCATAAACTGACAAAAACACATGGATGAGTCTGGTGTTTTGAAACGGACAAAAGCTAATTTTAGCGAAACTTTAGCTACTTTTGATAACTGATAGCTTCCATAGACAGCTTACTGACATATTTACACTTATAGCTCGATTTCACATGGCTAGACAGCGTCGTCTTCCAGCTGTGACACAGCTTCCGTAGCTGATTGAAGCAGCTTGATCCGGGCAGGAAGTCAGTCGCGGGAATGGCATAGAGAACTCATTCAATTTTCAAAGTAAAACACCCTGTGCAGACTCTCAGATTTGGTCACATAAACAACAGACGAATATAGAAAGCATTTCACTAAGTAGCCTACTTATACATAGGAGAAGCAAAAATATCAGTGAAAACTGACCAAATTTGCAAAATCTGAGCAGGTCAACAGTCGAAACGCTTCACTACTAATTCTCTCAGTTTGGTAAAAGAGCTGCATGGGAAACTACATCGCAGACACAATGCCATAGAGTAATGTCTGCTGGAATCCAGTCGTAAAGATTACCTCTGCATTAACACCTTTTTAACATCTGACATGAACGCAGGAGTTGTTGAGCAACCAGATTTCAGCCCATTTTGATTGCTCCTTCGATGCATTTACCCTTGACTTTTTTGAGATACAGTAGCTAACTGATCTGTCCAAGACACATAAAGTGACATGTACATAGAGTCTTAAATGATGATGAGTTGGAGCCATATTTGTTTGCTCTTTGCATTGTTGTTTGCTCTAAATGGTTGAAGCTGAAAGTGATTTTGTAAAATGACACCCCTGACTCAACCAAATTGCTTTTGCCAGACCACAACAGGCAAAGAGATGGTTTCAAGGCTGGCTTTGCGGGGCTTCCAGGCCCATCCCTCCCATGTAATGATCCTGGGTTTATTCTAACATGTTGACATTGGACAAGGGTGGAGATGGTCTGTGATGCTTTTTGGTTTTTTGGTTGTGTTTGGTCCCCCCCCATGCCAAATGTGGAGTTTGTGAAGACATGCAAGTAGCAAGATGTCTATGCAATTTCCTTCCATCTCCCTTCAAATGACAAGCTCGATTTAACAACAAGCCAGTCTTGCTTCTGAAATCAAATTTGGCCTGACTTCAATTCCAGAAGTTTTTTGCGTGACCTAAAGACCCTTGCTACTCTGTGTGGGAGGGGGTCAGGACTACCCGGACGAGCTGGCCTTTAGCCCAGCTGACTGGCTGGTCCTCAGGGCCGGAAACTCTTCACAGTAGTCGAGGTCTCCGAGAACAAGCAGGAGGGGTACGGGGGATGTTGTGGAGAAAAAGGATTCTACGAGATGTGCTATTTTTTGTAAACTGCTCAGAAAGTGGTGTGTGTGGGTGTGTGTGTGTGTGTGTGTATGTGTGTTGTTTGGAAGTTTGGGTACTACTTGTGTCTACTTGATGCGATTCTCTCATTGTTTGGTGGGTTGATCATTAAGTCCCCAGAACCTCAAATTCCAAGATTTAGACAAGCCCTAGATTTAGTCCTTCTGCATATGTGTGAAGCTTTAATTTTTCTATGCTGCGACCAAGTCAATGTAATGTTAAAAATATTTTGGTCAGTTGATGTCCATCGGTGGGATGTACGTAGCATAAGCAAGTTTACTTAACCCATTACCTCTGCTTTAAAGACACAGAGAACCAATTTGAAAAATCTGCAGTCACCCCACTGAGATGAACATCTACAACCTGCTGACCAGTAGTTGTACTTAAGCACTTAACTAAAATGCACTTTGAATGGCCCAAACCAACCCACGATATGTGGAAGAATCTTTGGTGGTAATAATTGTGACAAAGTAAAAAATTGCATCCAAGCCAGTTGCCTTTTCCAACCATTTAATGTGTTTTTTAAATTAGTTTAACCTGAAAAATAAGAGTTGCAGCCTTTAGGCAAACACATTAAATGACCAATTATAAAGTTTACAATTATTTTGGATGAAGTGCAATAAATAAATGAGCGAACCTCGTCTAATCAGATCATATATACCTTTGTAGCAAAATAATGTTGTGATTGCCTTTCAAAGGCGCCTACCCATGAGAGCATCAGCTAGACCCACTCTAGACACACACACACACACTCACACACACACACACACACACGTACACACACAAACACAGACCACTTTTTGTGACTAGGTAAAGGAAGCTATTGAAGGATTCTCTCAGGTAAAAGAACATTTTCTAATAAATGATGATGAACCTTAGATGAAAATCCATCGTTAGCTCATCTTTTTTTTCTTGTTTATTTTTTTTCTTTCTTTTTTTTTTACAGTCATACAGTTTTTCAGTCATTATGTACCTTTTTTCTGTTCAGTGTTTGGTCCTGGATAAGAGTAAGATTGAAAAGGTGTAGACTTAGGATTTGGATCCTGAGTCTACCTTAACGGCAAAGAATCGCACCCTAATTGCTTTCTTAACCCCAAATGAAAACATACTTCTTCATGTGTGGAGGTGGGGAAAAAGTTGTGTCAGTCTGTTGGTTTTGTTTGGTTGGGAGTGTTTGCAAGTCATGTTGGTTAGTGTTGGTGTTGCACTGTATGGAAACCCCTTCCTGCCAGAAAAGAACAAATCGTGTCAGTTTATTTTATACAGCCCAATAACACAAACCACAAATTTGCCCCAAGGGGCTTTACAATCTGTATACAATCTATCCTTAGACCCTTGTTTTCCCCCAAAAAAAACGTAACAATGAAAAAAATGAAAGGAACCTCAGGAAAAGCAACAAAGCCAACCAGGACTGACAGACGGAAAGTAGATGTGTGTACAGAATAGGCCAACAGTTAAATTATAGTATGGACAATTATAGATTGTCAACCTGTAAAATATGGATCAGGAAGGACTTCAAACCAACAGGTGCTGCCTAACAGATATAATCTGAGCCACACAACCTCTTCTCCTCCATGGAGATCCGGAAAGAAGACAGATGACACACTCACAAGAGGCAAAGCTCGAGCACACCATTCACACAGATATGCAGATTAAAAGATGAGTAACAGTTTCATCACAGCTGACAAGCCAGCCTCTAATTAAAGTGTGTATCATCAGCATAGCACTTGATATTAATTTAGTGAATAAATAAATGAAAGAGATAAAAGAAGATGGCCAAGAAAAGAGCCCTGAGGATGCCCAAAATATTACATCAGAAAACTTTGATGTAGTTTACTAAAGAAATCACTGTTGTTATAGATAAAAAATTGGTGACAATTGAAGCTACAAAGAGATCTAGTAATAGAAGCACGGACGTGGAATTGGAATCCATAGTAAGCAGATCGTTTGCCACTCAAGTAAGTGCTTTTTCAGTGTAGCAACAGGCCTTGAGAGCATATTGAAAAGGTTCAAAAACATTATTGTTAATTAAAGGAGCGGAAAGTTGCTGGGACACAACTCTTTCTAGAACTTGGAAGGTTAGATCCTGGTCGATCAGGTGGATGTTGAGCCGCAGTGGTCGTAAATGCTAAGTGTGTAGGATTTAGGGGCCTCTAGTGATAAGGTTGCGGATTGCAACCAGCTCCAAGATGAATTCTCTGTATTCTTCTAAAATTTGGTAATAAGGGCCAGGTAGGCAACAGAGTACCACACAGTGGAATAAAAAGTCTGTTTGTCTGTTCCCTGGTTAAAAAAAGATCATAATTGATGAAGATGGGTTTAATACAAATACCTCAAATGAGTTGAATTCAATATCAATTTTGGAGGCTAAATATAGGATTAAAGTAACACCCCTACCTTGTTTAGTAACTTAAGCAACATGAGCACTGGTATAGTCAAGTGGGGAAGCTTCATTTAATCATGAGAAAACATTTGGTTTTAACCCGTGTGAAGAAGAATCTTTCAGGCAAACTCAGACTCTTCTCTGACTGCTTAATCCTTTCGTAAACTTTGCCAACATGGACTACAATATTACTCAACTGGTAGTTTAGGTAGCAGGTAATCGAGTCCCCTTTTATTAGTGTGCATTGTTTAAGCCTTTGGTGGGGATAGAGGAGGCACACAGGCCAACCAGACTACCAACGTGGCCACACAACCAGTTGCTTGTTCTTAGGGGCCTACCCCCTCCTCCAGACAGGGATAATCATCATCTGCAGACGAGGCTGTGCTAATGCTGCCACTGAAAGGCAAGCCATCAAGCCTGTGGCTGAAGCTATCTGGAGGGCCCCTGACATCTAAGGTAACACTAGCAGAGATGAGCTGTTCTAAGTGTCTCTGGAAGAGAAACCATATCTGCCAAGGCAGAACAGTTGACACAAACCATCTTAAACACAGTTAGCAAGGTTTGCAAACTGCGGTAGACTAGTGCTATGTCAGTGCCCAATCGGTACCTTGTGCGCGAGTGTGTTGGTCAGGTCATAACATCTGACCGATTATTTTAACCCTTACCATGTCCCAACCAGTTACGTTCTAGGGCTGCATTTTTGCACATGTGCAGTAATATTTGGGCAAGAAGTGTGGCTCGGGCACAAAAGGAGACTTAGCTTGTTGGCCAGGCTAGGCTCAGAGTGAAGCTAACAGGGTAGCAACAGAGGCTACCTTCTAACGCTAGGATCATTTGAACATAAAATGTCTAACGTGATTTGGACTTAGCACAGAGAAAGTAACAGTGAAGGAAAGTGAAGATTAAGGAGAAAATAGATTTAGACAGCTGTAGTCGATGTCCCAAAAAAGACAGTGTGCGTCACGGGAAGCTTCTTTACTGGAGGCAGTGTCTCATCGTCAAGTTATGATATAAGAACGCGTAGCTTCCCCTCTTGAAATTGTTTCTTGCATCTATTAGAAGGTTACTGGATTAAACTCAATGACCAAACGGCTTTTAATTTTTTTTCTCCTTTCATTTTGGCAGGTTCAGCAGTTAAGTTTGATAGTTAAGATTTTTCCATTAATTTTAATTAGTCATTTGGCAACAGCAAAATATGCGCATTTGTAAATATTACATACACGTTAAGCAACAGTGCCTTATTTCAATTAATTTATGGATTTTCTTATTAAATGCAAATAAAGCAAATGCCCTCCGCGATCATAACTCTTGGCTAAAAGCTTATGCAACAAACTACTGTTCAGAGTTTTATCATTCATTAATTCATCATGTTTGTGACCAAACGTAAACCAGAATGCACTTAAAATGCAATTAGCAACAACACTATTATCACCATTTCCTGTGCCTCTTCTTTACACATTCGCAAATATATTTACAACAAATAGACAAAAGATAATAAAAAATAGACAAAAATTCAAATTATGGGCTATTGACCCCTGCAGCATAGAGGGAGCTTGAACCCGAACTAGTTTGGTAACAGCAGCAATCTTTGCCTGGGAAACAGCCTCTCAGATTATTTTAAAGTTCTGCCCATTATCAGCTGCATCTGACTTTGTAGATGTATCAGTCCTGCAGTTTTACCACAGATCACAGTACTGTTAAGAAGCTCATAACATCCTCTCCTTGCTTTCCGAATATTCTGTTTGTCAATGGATTGTTGCCACACACACACTTTGTTTTATTTTTATTTTTTTTCTAGGCCTCCCAGTATTTTCTAGAAAACTCAAGTTTGACAGAGATGACAAAAATTTAAATAATGAGATATTGAAATTAAGCTTATGACTTTTTAGGTCAAAATTATGAGAAATAAAGTCAAAAAAGTTTCTGACAATTTGACTCAAAGCGTTAAAATTTCAACTTATTGCGCCAAAATTTTTACATCCTATCGATCATATTTTTTTTAAACTTAAAAAGTCAAAAGATTATTTTTTATCATCCCTAATTTTTAATGTTTTTCTTGGCAGAAATGGGCTTTCACAGGATAACGAAAACACTAGAACTTTTAAAGAACCAGCTTGATAATGTGGTCCTGAATAAATCACATTTTGACTTTTCTATAAACATGTGCCAGAGTGTACAAAAGCAAATTCAGCTCTTACTGTCAGTAATAGTATAGTCTTTGCACTTTCTCCCTTTACGGTCAAAGTGCCGGCAGCAATATCCAGTTCTCCCTCACCCAGTTGGCTCACAGCAGTACATGGCTCACATCCAAGCCGGGCTCCATCCACCCGTAGGGGGGTAGAGGAACTGGCTGTGCTCCTCCATCCACAGGCCTGTTCTATTTCAGTGTGCTTACTGTTTAACTTTGTGATGTACTGAAAGATTGGCATGGCTAAAACCAAGGCTGTGCATGTATATAGGTGTGTGCATGTGAATGTCAGCGTCCATGTTCACGTGAGAGAACTGTGTTTGGTGTGTGTAAGTGTGTGATCGCTTTGCTATGAACATCTGTGTTGCCGATATCCGATCGACCTGCTTTGCTTTCCCTCCCAAGTCCTCAAAAGCACCTTTTTAGGCCGCGGTACATGACAGAAGTCTGTAAAACAGAGTCCTGTCATTGACTTGCATTATTTCCTTTGAAGAATGTAACTAATGTTGTGTTCAGCAGGCTAACAGAGACCGGGGGGGTGGGGGGACTTGAGAACCATTTATAGCTTATTTGAGAGAGGTGAGGTTGTAGGAGATGAAGACTGAACAGTGAACTGCAACAGTGGGTAGTATTTCAAAAGAAAAGCTGCAAAGATTCCCACAAACAAAAGCCATACTGTTGCTGAACAGAGCAGGTTTTTGCCACAGCTGCAGTTCACGGCTTTGCTATTTTATTTCTCTTTACAAATGATGGCCTTATTGATTGCTTTTGTATCCCTTCTTCTCTGTGGTATTGTTCTACAGTGTGCTTAATAGGGTACTGGAGGATTTATTATGAAGGCTTGCACTTAGAAAAAACATGCTGTGGAGTTGGATCTCTGCTAGGGAGAGTAAGTGTGCAAGGTGGTAACAGCTGAGGACTCCTGAGAGTGATTTTTAGGTTATTGCAACTCACAATATTAAATAACTAAATCTAAGCCAATACCCTCTTTTGGGGGACATTACCACAACAAAAAGCCCATGAGCTGAACAATGTAATCAAAGTGCCAAATCTGCTTATTGGGCGCATCATCAGTTTTCATCAAATTTTTGAAACATTAAGATACGTGTTCAGACTGTTAGCGTCCTGTCTCGCAGCTGTCACTCGTGTGTGAATGGCTGAGTAAGAGGCGTTGTGTAAATAGAGAGATGTACACACAGATAACACTACACCACCTCACCCCATCCCTTATCCAACGAAACACTGCTCTGACTGCGACCTGGCCACTAGACATTATGAATAGCTTTGACTGGACACTCATTGTCCTGTTTTGAGACTGTTGCCTAGTACACCAAATCCCAAGACAGAACTAAGAGCACTTATAGGTGGTTTTGTGGCGTCAACTTGCGAGTTGAGTTTTGTGCTGCTCGGACTATCTGCAAGGAGATTAAAAGTCATGGAGATATTTTTGTAAACGGGTGGGAAATTGCATGCCTAGACAGCTAAGAATGTACACAAATTATCTCATCTATTAATAGTCTTTCAATGAGAGAGATAAATCAGAGATTACAGAAACGATGTGAATTGTGTTGTCGTTTGGAGTGAAAAATATGCAATGTTTGTCAGGTTGAAAATAAGGTTTTGAATTGGTTCAGAACTGCTCAGGTTTGATAGACCGGCCTTAAAGGGTGCTTTCCGTCATCTCTCTCTCTCTCTCTTTCCTGTGCTCTTGGTCCAACATGTCTCCCTTGTCCTCTGTTCTGTCAAACATCCTCAGAGCGTACGTACACACTAACTCTCTTGACACATACAGTACACAAGCCCACTGTTGTATGCAAAACCAGAGGAAACGTTCCCTGCTCAGCTAACTTTGAAACCCAAACAAAGGGATCAGTTTATGAACCGTTTTCCACTCTGTAGCAGGTCCAAGCCACTTAATACAGCACCAGCAAATCACCAATAACCACCTTTTGGAAAGGCTTCATGTCCACTGGGAACATCTTTACTGTACCACCTTTTTGCTCACATTGTTAACAACAGAAAGGACTCGGTGTTGCATGTACAGAAAGCTTAGCATGTTTATCATATGATCTTAAAGACTCTTAGCAAAAACACACTATGCTTCAAAGCCGTATAATCAACAGCTGGACCGATGTTTCGCTAAAAAGCAGATTCCTGGTGGACGCGACAAGTTCTACGTCTTGTATGCGGCAGTTGGTGCTGGTAGATGTTTCCATGTCAGACTTTATTTCTAGATGGGGTTATGTTGTACAAATGTCTATGAACTGTCTGTATGTGTCTGTATTCATTATTTCATGATCCACAGTCCTATCACATAATAAGAGTTTCAAAATGAAAAAGAATGTTTACACACCTGTAAAGAAAAACAAACAGGTGCATCAGAGAACACACGATAAATCAAGAGATAGTAAACAATGAAGGTCAGGATATTTTTACGCAGATCTGAATGAATGCAGTTTGAGCATTGACAGTGTGCAGGAGTTTACTCTGTCTTGATTTAACATAAAGATGCCAAATTCAAGGTCTGGACAGTGCATTTAAACACAACACCTTTCTCGAACCTTGTGTGATTGGATATGTCAGCAAATTCAACCAATAGAAACATACTGAAGTCGACCTCCAAGTCTGCAGAGGTGGAGATCTCTGGGTTAACTTTTGATTTCTTGTTCTATTGGAATTTCTATTGTCTTTGTTTTCTGTTCAGCCTGCTCAGAACATTTGTGACTCTGGAAATAAGTCTGAAATCTTCATGACTTCAAACCAGCAGCAAATGTTTAACAAAACCTACAAGAAATAAAGTACACATGCAAATGAGCTATAAAACCCACCAATAACAACAGCTAATACAACTACTTTTTTTTTATAAAACATAATAAAATCCCCTTAAGATACTATGAAAATAATTCCAGTCATTATAGAAAAGCTTCAGGTGAGAAACAAGCGACGGTGACAAATCCAAACACTGTGAATTTGGTTCTAAAACAGTTTTCTGGTGGTTTTCAGCTCATGCAGAAAGAAGTGCTTATTGCTCTGATAAACTGAGTGGAAAGTTACTTTATCTGTGTCACATTGTTTTGCAGTGTGTCTGTTTTGGATGTGGTTAATGAGTCGTGAACATTTTGTGAACTAAGGTGTGTCGCAGCCTATCAGCGGCTCTTTGGACCGTCCACCTTTGGACTGCGAGGACAAATTGGGCAGGAGGCTGTTTAAGGAACAGTTCAATGATAGATACAGTTATAAACACACTGAGAGGAATTGCTTCCTGTGTGTGTGTGTGTGTGTGTGTGTGTGAGTGAGGGAGAGAGAGATAGATAGA
>JAQQZW010000013.1:21781909-21792754 GCA_029814745.1 Zanclus cornutus | reverse complement strand
CAAACTTCATCTTAAATCTCTTCCTTCATTCCAGACTGCCGTGACCTTTTACAGCTGTGTCTCGCCATAAACCCCAAGGAGCGCGTGACCCTGACGCAGCTGCAACTCCACCCTTGGCTCAAATAATCCCTCTCCTCACCTGAGCCAGGCCCCTTCTTTACACTTTTCCTTCTCACTATTCTTCCACTTTCCTGACCCCACCCCTCACTTACCCTTCTCCAACCCCAAACCCTACCCAACCTACCCCATCCTACCCCACTCTACCCTACCCCGTCCTACCCCATCCTACCCTATCTCACCCTATCACCTTCTTTACATTTTTTCTTTCCTCCTTTCTTCTGACCATCTAAACATCTTTGCAGTCACAACTGCAGAACTGTAGATTTCAGAAACTTTATTAAAAAAAAAAAGACTATTATGAGAAATATGTATGGTTTTCACTGAACAGCCACAAAGATACACTATTACCACTACCCAACACTCCCATTCTAACACTGACACACATACAGCACATTAACATCTGTGATTTTGTCTCAAGTTTGAGAGACCATAAACTAAAGACTCCATTAATCTGAGCACCCTGAGTGAGACATGAGTAGAGGTACAACCGCAGACAGCATCACCCAAAAATATGAGAGTGCCACTGGTTGCCTTGTTATAGCATCATTCATTTAATCCTGTGGAACTTTGTTGACAGGCACTGAAGTAAATCTTCAATAAACGATGAAAAAGTAGTCAGTTGGGAGCATAAAAAGTCACAAGTTACTGATTACCTGCCTAAAACTGGTAATAAGAATCAGGGAAACAATCTGGCTTCCATCAGTTGTGTCCAGAATAACTGACCAATGAATGTATTAATGACGGTATTAGACAAGGACTTGTGTAAAGTACAAATTGTATCTCCAGAAATTACGCAAATTACAGAACCTAGTGATCAGCTTTCTTAAAACAAAGGCAAAGGCTGCAGCCATGGAGCCGAATCTGCCAGAGAAGTCAAGTGGAGGCCAAATACACATTATGATTAGACTGTGATGGATTCAGTCACAAAACAGTGACAGAATATTTCTAAGATCATTTTTCGCACTTCAGTTTGAAAAGGAACTTGTGGTTATGTGACCATAGTTCCACATAACCATGTTAACAATATTAAGGACAAAAATACTGCGCAGCACCCCAGAATAAACTACAACAGCTTGCTGTGGCCACACTCAGTTCCACCCTAAGCCTTCCTCAGTCAGTCACTTTTTTATTGCAGCATCATTTAAACCATTAATATTTGCTCTTTTTTCAGTCACCTCCATATCACCTGCTTTCCCTGCCCTGTCAGCATTCTTGTACTCTCTCTCCCTTTTAACTCTGAAAGCACCAGAGTGAACATGAAAGAAAGTAAGCACCAGTATCTGTAAACTAACAGTGACTAGAGAGAATGTTGACACACTTATGGAGGTAGAAGTCTGTACAATAGAATTAGACTGTTACGATGTTACAATTCAGCCTTAACCATCAATATTTGCTCCTTTCCACCATCCCCTCCATGTCACCTGCACTTCTTTTCCTGTTAGCATCCTAGTTTTATTTTGAACAGGCACAAGCAGAGAATGAGCGAAAAGAGAAAGATGCAGAAACAGCCCTGTAATTTCAAAACAAAGGACTCTGACCATAAATGTCTCAAAAGCATTCACAACATAACAAAAAATAAATATATCTGAAGCAGTAGCACAGTAATAATAAAGGCAAATTGTTTATTTTTTTTATGAGTATCATTACATTTGGGGTGGGGCATGGTTTCCTGTCATAACATAACATTTTATTTTAGTTATATATTATTATATCAATATATTAGAGGGACTCTGTGAGCATATTTGAATATTACATCCCACCCAAATATATATAAGAATCCATAACACGAAATCCGTGATTCACATGAGGTGAAATCTTCACCTGGGTAGGCAGTGACCTTTCAACTTGGCGTTTATCTACATTCAATTGCATAGCAGCCCAAGTTCAAATTATGCATGGATAAAAAATGTAGTCTACATTAATTAGGCTATAAATCAATAATGTCAGTCAGATGAGGAGCTAATGCACCACCCACTCCACCAGACATGGCTCTATGGTGTCGTTCTGCTTCATCATTCATGGGAATACAAACGATCAAGGTAATTTTATTTGAAAAGTTAACCAGATTCTCTGTGCCATTCGTGTGTCTGACATCCTGTATGACTCAAACTGCTCTGTACAGCTTGAAAAGGCTTCCATCAAACCTAGACTCACTACATACTCCCAACTGAGTCAGGAGTCAAGAGTGTAGAGCTGCATCTAAAAAACTGTACACTGCACACGGTAGATCACTATTACTGCTCTTGTAATGTTGTTTTTAATGTTGCAGCTGTTTACAACAACAAAAACTCTTCCTGCTGCATCTGGAGTTGGTGATGGGGAGACTGAACCAAAACAATAGAGTACAGCAAACCAAAACAATGAGCTGAAAGTAGATCAAGCGCTCAGTAGCTGAGAACTGCAGAGTTGGACAATAATTATCTGTAGGTTTATCACCTAAAGTGAAACCTTTTGTAGTGTTGAGGGGGCTACAAATGTATTTTACTGAACAAATCTATTGTATTATGACCAACAAAAAACCTTGAATTCATTCCCTAAAGAATGCTTTATATCTGAAAGATTTCTCTTCAAGCAGAATGATGTAACATTTACACAGATTAAGTTAGAGTAATTAAAAAAAAACACTGATTTAAAAAAATGTTTGGTTGTATGTTTGTATGGTTTGAGTACAAAAACTTAACCAAATGATGGAGAAAAGGAAGAAACCCTGTTGCAAATATCACTTTGTTAACAAATGGGCTTTGGAGGACTTGCAGTGAGTGACCACTTTCTCAGTAGCTTTTTAACTCCATCAGATGGCGCTCTTAAGCCAAGAATGTTTGACTCTTTGGGCTTTCCTTTTAAGTATTAACACTGGAAAGTCTTGAAGTCTCAGTGAGCAGAGTAAAGATAAATTAGAGAACTTCTCCTAAATTACATTCCTTTGGAGACGGATGTATATTCAAGGAACCAAACACAATATCGAATTCTGTAGGAATAAAATTCTTCTAAAGAAAGACTTCTACTGTTTATGTCCACTTTATCATTCAGACATAATGCAGTGATGCAAATAAAAATGATTCATTTGACACAAAAATTCCCCTTTGAAACTGTGATAAAAACAATAGTCTACTTTGTCTCACTGTTATATTGTGTAACTTTCATGTTGTTTCAATGAGTTGTGTCATTAACCTTTTTAACTTGTAACATGCAGTTACTGTGGATATCCTGATGACTGGTTCATCATAACATAAATGTGAAGTATCACATCACTTTCTTCCAAATGACTTTCAATACAAACACCCACTGTAAGTTGTTCAGTGAATATTAGTTTATTAGAGACACAAAGAAAGAGTGGAGTAATCATCAATCTTTAGATTCTGATTATATCATGAAATCAATTTATATTTATCCTCTTAAATGAGAGGGTTCACAGTGCTTGTTGTTTCCTCCTCTTCACTTGTCTGACTCTTCTTTCTAAAGGAACAAATGACAGATATGGAAGAACAACAGTTAATAACCTCATCAGAATGAAGAACTATTGATCAGAACAGAAATTCTGATAAAACAATAAAGATATATTTACCTTTGAATAGAAGAGGGTTCACATCGTACACGTTGTCCATTCTTTGCTGCTTGTCTGCTCTGGTCGTCGTCTTGTTTCCTCGTTTCCTTGTTTCCTCTTCATGTTATTTCCTCTCCTCTCTCTAAATGATGTCTCCTTGCTTCATTTCCGCTTGACTCCTTTTTTTTCTAAAAGACAAATTGTAGATAAATACAAATAACAGAAGAAACAGAAGAACAGAAAACATATTGGTCATTCAAGAAATTCTGATAATCAGATCAAATAAATGTGTAGTCACCATTGTTAATGAGACTCTGTGGTGCATGGTGTCTCCTCTCCTCTTGTCTCTTCTCATCTCGTCTGCTTTCTCTTAAAGATAAAGAGCAGATGAGGAGGATAACAGTCAATAACTTTGTAACCTTTGTTTTTATCTGTGATGTTGTCTGATTACTGAATTGCTTTACAGCTGCTGTCAAATGTTTTCATCGGCTAGTGACATTAATAGTAGCATCAACTGTGGATTATTACCATTTCATGTCATCAATGCTCCATACTGCAGTATTTAGAAGGGGCTACTCCACCACACACAGATTTAAATTGATTGTAAAGGACTGCTTACCAGACTGTTCACTCTTGATGATGTTTCAGCTTCCTTTTAAAAGTAAAGTCTTGCTGTCTTGTCCTTGACAAACACTCCAGTGTTTTCCTCTCTGTCCACTGCAGGCTGGTCTGGTCAGCTGTGAGAGAAGCTCAGGTGGGACTGACGTCATCATCGTCCTCTGTCTTGCTCCTCTCGTCTTTTCCTGCTTCCTCTATCAGCCCGTTCTTCTTTGTCCACCTGCCTGTCTCTGGTGGATCAGCAGTGTTGTCGGCTCAGACTCGCTTCCTGCAGTTTCTCATTTCTAGCTTACACTGACATCTGAAGCCTCTGATGTTTGTTATGAGTCTGATTCATTCAGTACAGTTGCATGAACTTCTGGCTCAAGAAAATACGTCCAGCGTTATTTAAAGAAATCCATCTTGACTGCTAATGCTGTCCAAACAAACAGTGGGCAGCTGGTGGGGTAAACACTGAACAGGACACAGATCATTTAAAATGTCCAGTTCATCCTGTGTGAAAAAATACGATTCTTTCAGGAGAGCTCTTATCTCAAGAGTTTCTCACAGCTCCCTTGTGGTTGCCACCATGTCAGACTCACAGGCCAGCACCAAGAAATAAAGAAAGGTGCAAGACGCACCAAAAAACACTGACCTGTGGACCACAACCATGATGACTAACTATTTACAAATGTACAATAATAACCCCTCAGCCGTCCATATTCTTCATATGGGGCATTCTGCATGGGCCCAGGTGTAAGACGCTACCAGGGGCGGTCGCTGGTCCCGCCAGACGCAAAGACCAGCTCTCAGGGGTCACGATAATCCAGCTGGTTTAACTGCCACATGCTGAATCCTCAAGGGAGCAAAAGCTGCCGCAGAGCAAAAGACCATCACAGTCTCAGGCGTTTCTTTGGTGGAGGCTGGCTGCTGCTGCTCTCTTCCTCTGTATCCTTCCTCTTCCTCTCTCTGCCAGTCACTGCATACCTTGTTGACCTTCTGGTAAACTGACAGAGGACCGACATGAGAATGTGTCCGTCTGCACTGTAGTCGCTCACTCTCCAGCGGTTGGTCAGCTCAGTGTTATCAGAGGAGTACACAGTGGAGATGACTCTGGTGACAGAAATGCCGCCGTACTCCAGCTCGCAGACACGGTTTCTGCGGTCAGCCTTCAGGGCTCCGAGCTCCGCCTTCTCAGGATGTACTGGAATCAGCACTTTTGGAGATGAGCTGGAGCCTGAAGGAGGCACCATCCAACCTGCTGGTTGAAGCTGAAAAGGAGATGGTGTGGTGTTCTCCCTGCAGCACTCACAGGCTCTGGTAAAAGGTGCCGTCATCTGGACTGAGTGGAAGTTTCCGCTGAAAGGAATATCAGGGAAGTCCTTCCAACCTGTCACCAGGTTGTGGTACAGGCCCAAGACGGATGAGTGCATGGAGCGAATGTTTGCCACGCTCAGGGGACGGTTCCTCAAGTTTATCAGAAACATCTGAAGGACTGGTCCCGGCATCGGCAGCTCAACTAGACACAAAGAATCACACGATTGGTTTCATTAAAGCCTGCTTTAAAATCTCAAGAGAGCTTTGCATTTATCTCTAAAACACATTTCACTTCACAGCAGCACTTGTTGCAAAAATCAATATTTACATGTAAGATTATTCATGTGGTTAAAAAACAATGTGGACTCGTCCTTGTATTGTAAAATGCTGGAAGTACATTTATGAAACTCAACATGATGTTAAACAGCTTTGAATCCAAACCAGGTTTGATTATTAGCATTTTTTTGACAATTAAAAAGTTGTGCTGTTAGATTTTTGCTCTCTGTACAAATGAAATTCTATTTAAATGACCTTCAGATTGTTTTTTCACTTCTTTTACAATAAAATGTTACAGATGGTTTGAAGTTATTCACCTGCTGCATTTCAATTAATAACAAAAGTGGCTTAAAAAATTATTTCTATGAGCTGAGTGAGATTTCAAAGTGATTATTATCTCATCTCCATGTTTCAAGCAGTCTGTAGCTGAAGGATATGTCAAATTGTGATTATTACTTTAAAGATCAGTATTTGTTTAATATCTTTGTCTGACTTATGTTAAGAACATTGTTTGAGGGGCTTCAGTGACCTACGAGGTCGCATTTGGGCACATTTATTGAAATGAGTCACATTTATATGAATTCATATTCAGACACTTATGTCTGTACATTGTGGAGTCAGTGAATGTTGACCACACTGACGTCTGACGTCTGCCTCATGCGTTCTAATATCTGACGTCGTCTCCATGGCGCGAGGAATATACACAACTTTTAGCATTTTTTAAAAAAAGGCCCAGGCGCCATCTTTGTCCTATACTTTCAGTGTTAACTCGACAATACTGGTGCACTCCCCAAAATTGATGTGTTTCTCAATCACTACATTAATATTCTTATATTTTCCACCTGTCACCTACATATTTATAAAATCTTGTCATCTGTGATCATTTTATTTTCAAATAAAAGATGAAACTTGGGTTTCATGGTTTCATGGTGGCCTGAGGACATTTTTTCCCCCAAACAAAATGAAATAAGTCATAATTATTGAAGTTAAATTACATATCACGCTTTACTGCGTATATAAATAAGTACAGGCCACTGAGGACTATGTTTTACCATAGCGTTCATCCAGCACAAAGTCGACGCCTACGCTCAGCCGGTGTTTCTCTCGGCGTACAGTGGATGCCATTTAGTCGACACTTAAACAGCTGCTTCCTGAAGATGTCCACAGTTCAAAACTCTTTTATTACTTCAGGCTTTTCACTGCTCAACAATTCACCGCTTGGTTTCACACTTGAACACTTCACTTTTCAACACTTCAGCTCCTTTCGGCGCTCAGGTGAAGAATGAAGTTTAGAATCGTGACCTCAACTTTTATATTAGGGTTACATTACGTCATCATCATGACCGCCAATGACCTGTGGGTTCAAGTGTACTTCCACAAAGTATCGAACAAGAAATTTTAGTTTTTAGTTATTTATTTAATGCAAACAGTTGCCTGTTTATATGTAAAGTGTAAAATTTACTCCATGATTTTATTTTGTTCGAGCAGATTTTAAATGAAAGTCTGATATTCGAGTTCAAACAATTTGTCACAACTCGATGAGCTGATGAACGGAAAAATATTTTGATAAGTGATTAATTATTTTAGTCATTTTTCAAGTAAACAGGTCAAATATTTGCTGGTTCCAGCCTCATAAATGTGTCAACCTGCCGCTTTTCTCTGTTACAGCCCACATTTGGGTTTTTGTCGGAGGAATTTTAAAAGCGTCACGTTGGGCTCAGAGAACTTCTGATGGACACTGTTATTGAGTAAATTGACGAAATTATTAAGTGAATAAATGAAACACAATTCAGCAGATTTATTGATAATGAAAATAACAGCAAATGAAAACCCTAAAACTTTTTTCTTGTATACATCCGTTATTTTCAACTGTGGAAATGACGCCTGTATGAAATAGCCAAATCTTTAAAAAAATCCAAAAAATGTATACATGAATATTGTACGTGATTTAACCGTCGTCTTATTCTTATTATTATGATGATTATAAGTCTCAATTCATTAGAGATTATTCAGATTATTTTCATAATCTGACTAAATGATTCATTAAAATGCCATAAAATAGCCATAAAAAAATTCCCACTTCATCTTCAAATGTTTTGATTTGTTCAATTAACAATCAAACCATATTCAGTTTGCAATGATATAAAACACAGAAAATCCTGAATACTATGGAGGTACACTATGTAATCTTGAATGCTAACGGATTACTCAATTAGATTATTATACAGCCAATCAATAAGTTATGTCGATTAAGTAATCAATTATTCAGTTATTATTATTGTTATTACTATTATTATTAGTAGTAGTAGTAGTATTATTAGTATTATTGTTGTTGTTGTTGTTGTTGTTGTTGTTGTTGTTATTATTATTATTATTATTATTATTATTATTGTCATTATTATTATTATTATTATTATTATTATTGTCATTATTATTGTCATTATTATTATTATTATTATATACTTACACATACTTACTTATTATTATGTGCTATCATTATAACTAGTCTCATTTTTACAGTTTCGATTTATTTGCTGTTGCTGTACATTTGTCCCTCTCCCTCTCTCCCCCATATCGCTCTCTCTCGCTCACTCTCTCTCTCTGTCTCTCTCCCTCCACCTCCTTCTCTCAACCTAACCGGTCACGTCAGATGGCCGCCTACCTCTGAGTCAGGCTCTGTTACGAGGTTTCTGCCTGTTCAAAAGTTTTTCCTCGCCACTGTCACCAAATGCTTGCTCATGTGGGATCTGTTTCAATTGTATGGTATTAATAGATAAATCATAGAGTGTGGTCTAGACCTGCTCTATATGTAAGGTGTCTTGAGACAACTAATGTTGTGATTTGGGGCTATATAAATAAAATTGACTTGACTTGACTTTTCTAATATCCAAGGACAATAGTGCAGTTTAAGTTACAGCATAGCAATATCTACTTGACACACTCCAATAACACATAGTGGATTACTGGGCACCAACATTGTATAGTGCACAGTCCATTCAATACATGCTAAAGTTAAAGATTATGGTCCTGCCTTCGGTTTTCATTCTGATCTTTGTTTTCATTCTAATTAAGTTCTTAATAATAATTTTATTATATTTTCTTTATTTTCTTAGATCAGTTATTTGTTTTTTTGTGTTGTACTTTATGTGAGCTGGCTGGTTTTCACTGTAATTTGACTTTGGGATTAATAAAGCACTATCTATGGAGATAATGAAATTAGATATATCAGGCTTTGGATAAATATACTGCTTGTAGTAGCATCTTTTCATCGTTGGTTTGGCTCTGCACATGGGATAAACCTTTGTCATTAAGAAAATCATCCTTAAAAATTTAGATAGCCATTTTAAAAATTTTATAGTTAGCCATTACATATCTATAGATTAAAAAAAAAAAAAAAAAACTTACTCAAATTTATTGAAGCTATGGATTGATTCCCTTGTGGTTTCTAGAAATACTATACTAACAGTTTCTTACCAGCCTTCATGTTACTTCTGGTTACAAGGAATTGTATGGTGTCAGTCCTTCTTTCCACTCCGTAAAATGCAGCATAAAATGACCTCAGATGTTCTTATAATTAACATGTTGAAGTTGTAGCAATTATTTTATCACCTTCTTTAAAAATGGCTGGATATATGATATGCTTGTGACAACAGTGTGCAGACAGGCTTCCACAATTGAAGAATTTAGGCTTTATTTATAACATACCATTTCCTTTACGAACCATTTAACAGCGGACTGTTTTACAATGAGAGTCATTGCAATAAATACAGTTTGGGATTACAAGGGGAACAACGTGAAAATATATGTCATGTAAGAAAACAAGGAAGTGTCAAGGAACAGAGCCAGCTTGAATATGGTCATCTGCACTATATGAACAGCCAACATGCTCATAATTATGAGATAAAAAAAATCTAGTGATTAAATGTAGTAAGAAAAACATACAGACAAACAAAGAAAAACTTGAAGAATACCAGTATCTCAAACTGTAGCTGAGCGTATGGATACAGACAGAACACAGAATGGAGATAGGCACATAGATCAGCCAACTGTGTAAGACTACACATGGGAATTCAATTACACGAATCACCGTGTTTCATTCCAGGAATACAAACACTGGAATGCGGCAGCTTCACCTGACGCTACACCAACGATCCACCAAGTTATCATTACTTCAGTGTTCCATAATTAAGATCTTTTAAGAAGTGGGTATTAAAAGAATGCTCTAAAGCTTTAAAAACATTTCCACAACTTTATCTTATTATTCTATGCTACTACTTCTTACAACATTTGGTGCTCCGATCAAAGAGTCTAGGTGAAGAAGGAAAACACTCAAGGCAACATTTAATTTTATGCTTCAAAAGAAGAAAAGGACTGGTGAGAAAAGCAAAAGACTTGCTTTGTTGTGTTGTTGATAAAATACCCTCATTAATACTGCTCTGGAGTTGGACACCCCCACTAATAGTCAATGCCCTGATCGTTGTAATGGGAGCTGTAATCATCATGGTAACCTCGTTGGTACTCGTCCTCTTGGAACTCAGCCTGATAGTCACTGTCGCTGATTTCTGAGCCGTTGGTGCCGGTGCCCTGGCTGCCGTTAGTGTGGATGATTGGCTCTGTTGGAGGGGCACAGTATTTGGGGTCGTAGACTTGGCGACCAAGACCGTACACACTCATACCCCTCTGAGATGCCACTTTGTTGGTTCCCATTTGAAGGGAGATGGTGGAATTGTCCAGCGGCTGCAGTGCCACCTTCTGGTCATAAATGTCCCTACGGGTACCAGGAGCTGACATGCCTGCCTGCAGAAAACCAAAATGCATCATAAACCTTACAACATAATAGAGGTAGAACACATATTCTCGTCTTATATTAAGTTCTCTGTTAATCAAATCGATCCGGGTCAATGTTAAAAAACAGTGTGTGTGTGTGTGTGTGTGTGTGTGTGTGTGTGTGTGTGTGTGTGTGTGTGTGTGTGTGGGTGTGTGTGTGTGTG
>JAQQZW010000013.1:21572591-21585949 GCA_029814745.1 Zanclus cornutus | reverse complement strand
AGGTTCCTAATGAATTTCTGAGATCAGTAAGAGTAAAGTATTATGAAAAGACATTTTAATTTGAACTGATGTGAAGATTGTTTTTAACAATGTAAAAAAATAACGCATTCACATCCACATTTTCTCTTTTTAAATGTTCAAAATTACACTGTAGCTACTTTAAATTGCAGCAACATTTCAGCAGGAACTTTTGATGCTTAAGCTTTTTCTTTCTTTTTTCTCTTTTTGACAAAATAAACAGTCTCAGAGCTAGTAATTAATAGGCTTCCCGTCCTCAGTGATGAAATAGATAATTTCCAAACCATAGGGAAGTTTAGAGACAGGCCTGAGATAAACTCCTATCTGTTTTGCTGTGTATTGTGTTGGCGGTTATTACATTCCTAACGTGGTATGTTCGGCGTTGGCTTTTGGATCAGACCCAGATTACTTTAATCCTAAAAAGACCTGGTAAGGAAGATCTAAATAAGATGGGGTGAAGGTGCATGTGGTGGTGGTAGTGGTACCCCCCCCCCCCAATTACCACTGTGCCATGACACCCAAGCCCTGGAAAAAGTAATCCCAGGCTTTTGTTTTTTGTCTGGAGAGGTCAGAAAAGGTGCTTGACCTGGCTGGACATGTCAGCATTATTGAGAGTAGGACTTGCAGCGGGCACTTTTTAAGCTTGAGAGACTTCTTGGTGACCTGTCAGCTTGCTGAGGATCAAAGCAGTAAATAATAATGTGCAAGAGAACTTTGTTTGCAGCTTTATGAAGCCACGGAAGGTTTGATTGAAATAAGAAATACATCTTAGGCTTTCGTAGGTCCACATTTTCTATTTCTGATTTAGTCAAGCATAATCAATCACAGATACGGTTGTAATTTTGATCTGTTAAATAGCCGATTAAAAGTGATCAACACATGGCATGTACGCACAGGTTCTTGCTGTGTAACAAGGTTGCATAGTTGACATGCTAGATAGACATCTTAAACTTGCTGCTTGTCATTAATAATCTGTGTTCTCTCCAAATAACAATTGCATGGACTGCGTAGAAGTTTAGAACATTATACCTTAAATGGGCTTAAAAACAAACTCAAGGAAAATGTAATTAAGTGACTGTCAGGCCATTCTGCAATGTAACTGCACACAATTTACAGGTCCAGTAAGCACAAGCTGAGATGCCAACACATGATTGTAAAGCAAAGTATTCCCATTAGAGGGCTTATTTTGGCTAAATACAGGAAAGGACAGATTTGGGGAAATAGGCTGATTACAATTTAGAAATCAGACCTCTCCACTACTGGGGAAAGGAGCAAAGAGAGAGACCATTGTGCCTCAGAGTAATTTCAAACTCCAGGAAAAAGTTAAGGAGAATGTTCGACAAAGCAATGATTTCACATTGACACTCACTTGACCCCATGCAAACACAGACCCCATATTGAGGTCTTTGGGTTTTATTTTGTTGGTCATATCAGGACTGTTTGTGCTTGTCGTCAGTAAACACCTTCAAAGTGTCATTGTTGGGGTTTAGCACTCTAGGGCCTCAGCAGAGCTTGCTAACAGATTGTTGGGAGTCACTGACTTGCGCTGTGATTGGATGTGATTTGAATCCCCCTCTAATTTATGGCCATATTGTCTCTGCAGCGCTTCACAATTCAGACCTCTCATTACCTTGACCACTCACTGAAACCTAAGTGAACCCTCCTTTTTTAGTTAACAGCAATACTGAGCTTAGAGCTTTGTACCCCTCACAACACTGCCTGCATTCACAGTCAACGATGTGAGTCTGACACCCATTGTCCTAGGAGCCATCTACAGACTAGCATGCTGCTGCTATCAGGCAGCTTTTTGCAGAAATGATACTTTCCCAAGTCAAGAATAGCTGTGGTCTGTGGGATTGATCCCTGGGGGGGTTTCTTCAGCCAATTCCATTGAGAATGTGTTTATTTTCTGGCAATTCACATCATCCATAAATGGTAATTATAACGTTGATGCTGCTCAGTTGTGGTTGGAGTCGATGACGCATGACTGAACTTTGTTTTTTACTCGTTCCTGAGAAGAAATTGTTTCTGTGCCTTGACCGTGTTCAGGTCAGCGTTGCGTTCTCCTCACAGCATCTCAACAGTGTGACAGATATTTATATTGTTCCTTAAGGACCGTGTCTAGTGGCCACTTGTGAAGGACATGTTAGTAATTCGAGGGGATTATTATTTTGAAGGCTGGTCTTAACTGGGGTCACAGAGGACATTTGGAGACCACATGATGCTTTGAAGGTGGTCCCTGTGGCCTTTGTGTTTGTGACAGTGAATGGGGCCTCTGAAGCCTCCATCATAAGATTAGCGTAGCAAACATTTGGCCCTAGCGTAGCTTCATGCAGCAAACAACAGGCTTCAAAACTGTTTTGGAGTTGTTGTGTTTTGCAGGAGCTGTGCAGAGGATTGTTGGCTTTCTCATCACCTATTTTAGGAGTGAGGGTGTATTGTTGTGGCTTCCTGCCTGACTGGGCCAGGTGTGTCGTCAGTGTTTTCATGCTCTAACTCTGCCAAGCAGAATGATGGCCAATTTACTGCGTCAGCTGTTTAAGAACGAAAACTGCACTAGCAAGCTATTAACTCACTGAGGCTGAGGAGAACAAGGTGTCACATGAATGCTTTTTGTTTGAATGCTGCACCTCATGTACACAGTGAACAATTATATAAATGGCATCTGGACCTGTCTCTATTGTAATTACAGAAGATTGATCCTGCATTGTAAATGAGTCAGATGTGTGGGATTCCTCTTTATTTTGTAGGTTAATTACCAGTTGCTGTTCCATTTTCCATAGACCAGCAGCCTACTTGTTCATTTATTAACGCTAGTCAGCTTTTTGTTCATTTGCAGCTGCCAGAAAGCCTGTGTCTCAAGTTGCTAATCGTACATTAAAAAATGACCAACACATGGAAGAGGAACTCTTGGCCTGTATACCTGTTATCCTAATATCCGCTGGCCCTGAAACTTTGGCCGCTGCCCACAGAGCCTAAATCATCTTCAGACAATAGTGGATGGGTTCCAAGATCAGTGTGACAATTTGTTCTAAAAGCATATATTCAGTCATCCATTATCGGAGTCAATTTAAGATTTCACACACAGTGCATAAATGTCAAACTACTCAAACCTGGCTGCTGCTAATGGGCTCACCCCAGTGCTATTTGGCCGTCCTGCCAATGAAACAGAAAAAAAGGGAAGGTTATCTGTGCATGAAACATGCATTAAAGCAGGTTTTTGTCACAGTTCAGTCATCATTAGTCACAGTTTTGATTGACTAGTGTCCGTGTGTGACTTGTACGCCACCACCACATGTCAGCTGTGTGTTTTGCTTTAAGTCATAAGCATTGAGTCATAAGTGTCCTCAGTTAATCAGTATGGGTTTTGGAGGCTCTCCTTACTGTGAATGTGTGGTTCTGGGTTTCAATGATTAACAGGTTCCTACTAAAAGTGTCCTGCAGGTGTTGTGTAATGTGCAGTGACACACTGTAATGCACCTGACCACTCACTGAGTAACAGTTTTGTGACAGAGAGCCAAAAATGTTTTTAAGTGACTATGTTTTCTTTTCAAATCATTGGCAGTACTATGTTGCACTGATGTTAATATTCACTTTACTAAGTTACATTCTGGCTTCATATATGTGTGTTTAGTTGATGAAGATGTGGGAAAAAGATGTTATTTCTCTATTTGGAAGCCTGTTGAGTATTCTGTCATAATGCTAAAGCTTTGTGGGAAAGTGATTCTGGTCTGGGTCCTCAGAGAAAGGCTAAATGCTATTTTAGTGATTTATATTCTAAATCACCCCTTGTGAAATACCAGCCTAAAATTAGCCCTACTTGGGCTTTTCACTTACCATTCCAGACTTTCTTAATGGCTGAAACTCTGCACTGTTTAGACAGTCTATTCCACTGGGTCTGGGATCCACCGTAAAGCATCGCAAGCTTCTTCTTGCGTCCAGAAAGTTCCTTTTATGGTTCTTTTACTGTGTCCATTTTTAAAGTCACTGTAAATTATTACACACACAGAACAGGAAAACTAGACCTCTTTACTTTTGAGTTGTCTCGTAAAGATCAAGTTACATTCTCTAAATTAGATTTTCAGAGATCTCGATTTAATCATAGTGTACGCTTATCTTGCCAACTAAGCTGCCTAGCAGGATTTCTTACATTACTTTAATTGTTTTGGTTGATCTTTGTTTAAAAGCAAAGCTATTGTCTTAGCATTACTTGATGCAGCGCTAGGGATAGATTTTCGGATTGCTACCCCCTGGGATTAACGGTATTGTGACATATGGCAGGTCCATTCATCCCCTCTGCCTGAGGGACAAAAACATGAAATCACATGTACTGTACATACAGAGCACCATTAGCTTAAAATCTATCATTCAGCAATGCACAATGCGTACAATGATGGCACGCTGTATACAGGTGGCAAAGCCATGCTGACTTATCAAGTTTTATCACCCAACTGCACTTGAAGATTTGTGAGCTGTTTTCAAGTTGAAACCCAAAGGAGCTCCCTCTCTGTGTGTCTCTCTCCTTCCTTCCCTCTGGTAAGATTTATGGTTATAGGCACTGTTTCTGCTGGGGTGGCTTTGTTCCAGGAGGCTGTTGATATCTGCCACACACTAAGATTAAGCTTCAGGATTCCCACATTACACGTGAGAAGCCAAGGATTGTGGGCTCTTTAACGAGGGACTGTACTACAGAAACTCCGTACAGGAGACTTCTTATACACTCTTTTGATGTTTTTTGGAAGTGGAAACGGAAGTATACTTCAGTACACTTACCCATACAACTCACAAAGATGGGAGATTTAAGAAACATCCATTCGGTTCTGTGATCAGAAGACCTCCCCTTGCCACTGTAGGATTAAGGCTTTGAAACAAAGATGGCAAATTTATCCTTTTGAATAAGCTTAAATAGCCCCTGATTCTGTAGCCCTTACTGCTGCATTGGATTAAAGTCATCTAGAATAGAGCAAGACAGCGTTATTCTGACATCCAGTACAACATGTGCGGTACAAATTATTGATCCATTAATACAGTCATTTGATTTAAATGCATACATTCGAAGGGTGCAATTTATGAAATATCCTTAAGTAAATTTTGGCCATGTTTATAACCAAAAAATGTCTTTTTATTTGAAAAAAAATGTCTTGGGCAATTTTTACAACAGAGGTTGATTAGGTAAAGTTTATATATCATAAGATAAATAAACTCAGCTAAATTTTTTGAGACAATCAAAAAGTGCCAGCAGTAAAAATAACTACTCTGGCTCTTGTTCTGTCTATTGTTACTCAACAACGGATTGTCAAAGATTGAAAGTAATTATTTTGTGGAAAGTATAAACCATAGATCAGCAAAACTGCTGTAAATTTTGAATCCCTGCATCGAGAAGCAAAATAACATGGACTGTTTATTTGTTTTTTGTTGTGTAAGAGCATATCTGTGTGGAGAGAGATAAGTCTGCTGTATGTTCACTGTCACTGTGTGTAATTAAAATTTAGCGAGTCAGCTTTGCAAGGGAGAATTTGTAAAGAAGAATCAGCCATAGTGCTAGTGACAGGTACTTATTTCAGTTTCAGGATGTCATCAAGGTAAGTAATGGGTTTTAGTATGCTGTTCTTGTCATATAGCAAACCGTTTGGTCAGTTTTAACAGCACAGCCTCCCTATAAACTAGTCTTTAAGTTAGATTTTGGTGAATAGTGTTAATCAATTCTCACAGATTTTTTGTGGGGGGTGAGGGCAATTTCTTGTCTGCACATATTGTTGTTCAGAAACAACGTATAGCCTGTATAGCAAGGGCTATATTGAGCATAATTGGCCTTGTTGTTCTGTCAGAGCCAACCTTAGGGCATGCTCGCATGTGACTGGGTCAGCCCCATGCGGGGCACAGCTCATAACTTGTTAACATCCAAAAGAGCTGATTAGAGAGAGAAGGATAACCAGCCACTGGCTTTGTCAACAACATTTTAGGTCCATGAACTCTGTTGCTGAGCTCAATGAAATGAACACAGACCCTGTTTGTCTTGTGAGACTCAAATGAAGCCCCACTGGAGTGTAAAAAGGATGTAGGAGGAAAATAGAGCTACTAAGGCTACAGCACCCAAGCAACAATACCCATATCTCTTTCTTAAATCAGCGTCTCCAAACTAATAATGCGGTTCCAGAACAAATAGCCTTCTCATATAAAAATTTGTTTGGACAGTATTCAAGAGCTTCTAAATCTGCGTAATTGACAGCAATGAATGGAGATGGAATCTGTATATACAGGAGCCCACTTAGCATTAAAAATTTTCAGTACCTTTGACAGGACTGGCAGATGTAGATCAGCATTGCTTCCACAGCCCTGAATACCTTCACCCCCATGCAAGGCCTACATCTGTTCATGCTGTTAATTATAACTATAGTAAGAAACAAAATAGTGCCTTGTGCTCTCAAAGGACCCTAGTTCTTGTTAAACTCAAGAAATGTTTTTTCTTAATCATCAAACTAGAGATATTCTTTAAATGCTGGGTATATTTGTCCCAATTGCCTAATTAAAATCATCATTGTTCCAGCTTTATTTGTAAATGAATAAATAAACGTGATTGTATAAAACAAGCTCATTTACCTTAAATGTTTGATGTTGCCCAAAGGTGAGAGATTTGTGGAAATATAAAAAGTTGTGGGGTTTTTTTCCTACATTTTACTAAAATAAATTCCTTGACAGTTATAAGAGTAAGTTTTCCAGTACAAGCTTTTCATCACACAAAGCCCATTCTTTCAGGATTAGGATGCTAGTAAAGCTAAACAGTGTCTTCTTGTTCTCAATGCTGTGTTTGCCCCCAAACTTCAGCCCCCTTACCTCCCAGTTCTGCCCCTTGACAGGTGTACTAAAGGGGCCCATCTTTGTACTTGTTGGACAGCTCATCCAGCTCTCTGGCCAACTGATGTTCCTTTGCCTACATCACACAGCATGGGAAGCAACTGTAGTCTCTTCAACTTAATGCCTGACCAGTTGGGCTGCCAGCTAGAGGTTGCACGGTGGGGGGATTTGCAGTTTCTCTTAAAGAAAGCATAGTTGGAATGCCAACCTTCAGAGCTTTGCATCAACAGTAGGCGGTGGTGGTGGTGAGGTGGGGGGATATCCAGAGAGAAAGGTTGCCTGTCTTTCCTCACTGTGACAGACAGCTCCAAAGAGAAATGAAAGGGGGGGGAAAAACAAATTCTTCACTCCACTCAGAGTATCTTATTTATATGCAAAGGACTAAAGACAGAAATATCCATGGGTAAATGTGTCTGTTGACTGGAAAGAGATCTTAGAACATTGTACCAGTTCACCCTTGGATTTTTAGATAATTTCTAAATATAATTCTGATAATTCCTTTTTGGATCTTTATTACTGGAGTTTGCAATATGTGGTTATATTATGTGTTCATCCCAAGTAGTCAAATTTAATATCAGGCATTTCCTATCATCAGGCTTCATTGAGCATAATTTTTCATTCACTTTTGTCTCCTGTGCTAACCGCTAACCAGTCTGACAAAGGCAGTAGCCTGCAGAATGGGAACATAAAAGCCCCCCACCTAGGTGGAAGCTGCTGTGTGTCTAGCCTATGGCTCTTTTTTGAACACCAGCTCTTTGTGCATGCAGTCATGGGAAAAAGAGCTTTAGAGGTGAAGCAACAGGGAATGCTTCGGTACCAGCATAGAAGTTTGGGAAGGCAAAGTTCCCCTGCCTTTAACCAGCTGCATGTAATCTGCTAATCCGTTGAGTGGACCACCGGTGGTCTGTCGACAGAGGTGGACCAGGGCCACTGACCACAGGAAGTATGTTGGGGAGGGGATATGAAGAGATATATGGGCCACCCATTGCAGTGACCCTGCCTAACTGTTAAAGGTTAAGTGGACCCGTTTTGCAAGACCCCCTAATAGTTGGGCAAATAGTTCAAATTTGGAATCAAGCAAGTCATTTAGTCATTTAGCATTTAGCAAAAATGCCTATTAAAGATGTGCTGCTGGTGAGAGGTTTATGTGAAAGAATGTGGCATTTCACCCCTACCAATTAAAGAAGAATCCATTTGAAGAAAACAAAGGTTATTGAGTCAAACAGTGATTGATTGTTAGACCCACATCTTGATACTTGTCTTTTCAACTAGGGGGCAAGTTTCAAAGGAGCCCCTTGAAACCTAGCCTTACCACAACATTTGATGAATGCACAATTTCTTTGAAACAACTGCCAAGTCCTTGTTGGTTATTTAGGGGTGAGTAGCTGGAATGTCCAGCTGTGGTCTGACTCAGTGGGAGACATTGAGAGGTTTTGATTGACATTGGTCATGGCTAGCCTGTCTAACATCCTATTTAGCCCCATCTACCATGAGCTGCTTCCATTAGATCGGACCTCGGTAGACCCAGTTGTGACATGTTTAGTGATTTCACACTTGCTTTCCAGCAATAAGCACCCCCCCATTCCCTCAGATGTTTTGAAGCATAAATAATACATTGCTCCCATGATTTGCAATGCATGACTGAGCATAGCTAGGGTCACAGCAAAAGGAATGTTGCCAAGTCATATTGTGTCAGGGCCTAGTGGAAGTTTTGTGCTTCAAAGAGTCAAGCCAAGCCAAGAAAGAGCATCAGCATCATCATTATCTAAACATTCTGTTTCTTATACAGAAAACTATACATTGTGGGCAAACACTAAGTATGACAAACCCTCTCTTATTGAATGCTTGAGTCTAAAGTAGTTTGACCCTCTACAAAGACCAGTTTTTGTTCTTTCGCAACTATTCTTCCTCCCTGTTTTCCTTTGAGGTCAACTAAATTGACACATCTATTAAACAAACCACCCCTGCATAGGGACTTGGGCTTTGGTTGGTACCAAAGAAACAGGTCACATAAAAACACTGTAGTTATTTGGGGGTCAGGGTATAGGGAATACCTCACAAAGTACAGAATACTGATGCACAAATGTCCCAGCTGGAGAATATTGCTATAGCTACAGATGTCATGCTCACCAATATTGCCTCCCCACATAATTGCATAGAGTAAATCAATAAATGATGATATTGATGATGGTGATATTCTTTTCCATTCCAGATCCAAATTGTTACCAACGTGGAGTCCATTGCCTTATGTTTGTATGTACTGAGATTCTTAGCATATAAATGTCAGAAAGTCTCTGCTCCAGAAGGGCATCAGAATGTGTTGGTGTTGAGGTGTCATCTCAATGGTGAATGATCTGACAATGTTTTCATTATGGATCCCCCTCCACCCATCACTTCTGCAACTCCCATCCTCACTCCCAAACAAGAGGCTGGAATGTTGGGTTTCCATGACGCTAATGAAGTAAAAACCTTGCAATGTGTTACTGGCAGCCTTATAGCAGCTCCTGATCTGCGGCCTCCTTCTCATCAGGATCAGAGTCTGATCCCCCTGTAGCCTTCATTCACCAGGGCTTATTATGCCCAGGAATGTCTCTCACTCTCTCCTTCCCTCATAACCCCCACTGAAGCAGCGAAGTGTGGTGCAGGGGTAAATTTGGGACAAATCCCAAGGGAGAGTACTACCCCAAATAACACACACACCCCCCATACCCGCCAAAACTCCACCCCTATCACTTCTTACAATCCTCCCACTGCTAACCATCACACATGAACAAAGACGCATACACACACACACTCCAATCCTTCTTTCCCGTGAAAAGTGAAAAGCTACCGTTGTGATTTATTGTTCCATAAATGCTTCATGTGGCAGGCCCATGAGGCGACAAGTCCCTCTGTTTGCTTGTGGCCCCAGGGACAATAGTGAGTTTTCTCCACTCAAAGTCCTCATGCAAAACTCTTTGGTCTTCCCTGGGAAATACACAACAACCATCCAAGCAGCTTGTTTGTTTAATGCCAGTTTTCAGATAGCTAATATTTGCAAATTGAAATGCCTTCTGTCATAGCTATTTTTTCCATGGAATGGCCCTTTTCAAGCTTTTTTTTCTCATTTTTAACATGATGATACTACCCCTAAAACAAAATGCACTCATCAGATGTTCCTTTAACTGGCCCTCCCTAGTGGGAAAGAGTCTTTTCTATTTATGTCTCACACAGAATGGCAGTTGAGGGGTTAAATAATCAGTCTCTGTACATTATCCTGTGTCCTGCTGGGCTGGTGGACGCAACCATAATGTCCTGCTAATTAGCCTCCATTTAGGATGGTCCAATAGGCCCCACAACCGCTATTGAAGATTGAAGCCCATGGAGCTTTCCAAAGGAAGACCCTCTGTCTTGTAGGCATTCATGGTTTAGGCTCGTCCTTATTAAACATCTAGCTTGCCCAGGCTTGATGCTTCTAGGATTTGGGATTCTGTTACTGGGTTGATGAATGGAGTGTATAGCCTGTGTGAAGATGATTTAGGCCATTGTGTGTATTTTGTCATTGAAAGGATAATGTTCATAAATGGGATCTAAACTGACCAGGACCAATTAATGGCTTAGGGGTTGAAGCGATTCATTGTAAACTTTGACCCTTATCAGATTGTTGTAGGTTAGGGTCCCTGTGTAAGGTTGTGAGAGATAAGGTCTTTGGGAAGACAAGCTCTGTTTACAGTAAAGGATAAACACTGCAGAAAACATTTAGTCAGAGGATATTAAGATACGTAGTTTGAAATTTCTGAATCTTTTTTGTATCAGCTCCAAGAAAGCTATATGATGAGGGTTTACTTTGAATGCAGACTTTCTGTCAAGTATTTTACTTCAAAATTGTTTAATTTGGTCTTAGTGGAACTGGGAAAACACCATTTAATAAGTCAATGATGGGACCTGAATACAAGAGTATGTTGTACCACTAAAAAAATCAGTGCATTGCAGGTTTTTTTTTTTTTTTTTTTTTTTTTTTGTTACCAAGGATTATACAGATGCCGTCATTTTCAAGTGACATAGTAATCCAGGCTACCAACAATGTATGCCCATATGCATTGAATGTATAGCGGTATTGAGTCTCAGTTTGATGTGTGGTTATGCCAGAAGCACAGTGCTGGCCATTTTTCTACCTCGTAGGGAGTTAGGCAGCTGAAACAAAAGGATGAGAGGCTTTTGTCATCAAAAACCACTAGGTCGCTGGCACTAGAAGAAGCTGTTCATGACATCTGATGAAGATGGATGAAGATGGTCTCTATGGTGAATGATAGGACTCTCCAGGTCCTGTGGAGAAGCTTCTGGCAAGCTGGAAGCAACAGGGCATGTTGGCATGGAGTAGTTCATGTGGTAGTGGAACAGTCTGGGATTTGTGCTTGTCTTATGTAATCATTTTGGTGTGTCTGGGGTTTTAAGCAGTGAACTCTACTGAGATAATTTGTTTGTGTGCGGATCTTTTGCAAGTGCATGATGTTCACCTGTAATTACCTCTGATCCTCCTTGCAGTGCTATTTCCTGGTGTTATTGCACCCCTTTTAATCACTCCTGGTCTTTGGGTTTCATGTTAAGTGGCCCATTGTTGCTTTGCAGGGTGTGCTGATTGGCCTCATTTAAGTTATCAGTAACGCAGCAGCGTGTATGACCATTTTGCACATATGATACCCATATCTCATTCACTGAGAGAAAAATGGGCAGACAGAGTCTTATAAAAAGATTGAAACACTAACCCTCTTTACACTTCGTATTAAAATGGGTCTCATAGCCAGATTGTATCTCGATAACATTTACACCTGTCCTGTGTGGATTCTTCTTCTTCTTTGTCATCATCACCCTCCTCCTCCTCCTCCTCCTCCTCCTCCTCCTCCTTCTCCTCCTCCCCTTCCTCCTTTTTGCCCCCTCTCAGATGCACAGGTCCAAAAAACAACAAAAAAGAAAAAAAAGGAGTTATGCATCAGTGAACCTGTGTTTTTTTGTACCTTTGAAGTGACATTTTTGCTTTACGAATCAAGCTGTCTTCGGCATTTCTGTTGTCAAAGAAAGCAGAGAGCAGAGGAGAATGCTGTTTTATGCAGCAGCTTTTATCTCAGCTGTGATCAGTGCCACCACTGTCAAGAGGACGATCTGGATGCAGAAATGCAGTAAAGACTGGTGGGAGAGAAAGTGATGGAGACCTTTTGCAGATGAGGGACTGGGTGTCAAACCTGTGTATGTGCCATAAAACTTTGAATTTTATTTGTGGAAGACTGCTAATGGTGTTATCCTGAGGAGATGCACTAGAGCTCCGCTGTAAAGTTGGAGAAGAAGTTTGTGGTGATAATTTGTATGTAGCAGCAGGTGTTCATTTTTTAATGTTATTCTACCTGCTTAATTCAATGTGGTTATAAAGCATTCCTGATCACATCCGGCGGTTGTTCGATTGGATCACAATCCATCGTCAGTACATTACATTTACATCTGTTCTTTTATGTGGTCAAGCACTATCCAGTTGCAATCCAATCACCCTAAATGCATTTTAAAGCAATGTATAAAGAGGACAATATATACAGAAGACACACAAGTCTGGTCAACTTTCTGACACAGTGGATGAATTTTGGCCTGCACATGTAATTGTTTTTTTAGTACTTTATACCGGATGTTTGATTATTGTTGTGACTTGTTGGTCAATGTGAACTTGTCACCTGCTGGTCAGTTGGCTAGATTTCCAGGTCAGGCCTCAGCTAGCATTGTCATGGTGGCCACACAGACCCAGCATTATTAGCCCCACTGGCGGCACTATTTGTCCCACTCAAAAAAAGAGGGCTAATGAATAAAAGAAAAAATGGGAGACAGCTAAAGTCTTTTTGATCCCTCTTTCCATGAAGGGGTAATCCAGGGGTGATCGTCAGCACAAAATGTGGCTTTGACTGCCTGTATCCATTCTTTGTGTGTACGTGTGTGTTTGTGTGTGTTTGTGTGTGTGTGTGTGTGTGTGTGTGTATTTGTGTGTGTGTGTGTGTGTGTGTGTGTGTGTTTTCTTTTTTTAATTCAACACTTATTTACTGGGAAGCTGCTCGTAGATCTGACCAAGAATAAACTTATTAATGCACAATGACTATGATGATCACATTTAAAGCATAAAATGATAACCAGCCTTCTTGATGTTAAGTATTAGTTTAGCCTAACACCTCAACTGAAGTTCATGTGCTCTGTTACTTTTTCTCATTCATGACCTCATTCCTCAACCACGCCAAGAGCACCTTATCAAGGTGTCTTGATAGCAAAGTGCATTATGTCCATTTGTAAATGGTTTTATTGTTGGTTAATAAAGTCACATCCAGTAAACAGAACCACATAACTGAGATGCCGTGTTTTCTTTGGTTAAGTGATGACCTAACTGTTAACTAAAAAAGAACACACCAGATCTGGGTGTATATCTAGGTGTTAATTTATAGACTTGGCTGTTAGGTTAGCACTATTTTAGTTGTATG